>PVJA010018383.1:0-40082 GCA_004027025.1 Myocastor coypus | reverse complement strand
CCCACACACTGTGCTCTGTAAAACTATTGTGAGGACAATATGCAATGTGTCAACTTTTAAAATAAGAAAGGAGAAAAGAAAAAAAAAGTAATGTTGATTAAATGTGTGAATGTTTAATTGTTTGATCAATCTTATATACCTATATATATTAATCTAAACTGATGATGGAAATATGTAATATAACTATTGTTAAATTTATACAATAAAAATATTAAAATTCATATATGAATGGATGTACACTGAACATATACTCATAAGTGAAATAAACCAGACCTACATTTGTAAATATTATATAGTCTCCCTAGTGTAAGAACTCTAAAGAGGAGATAAAAATGGAAGGGCACAACACAGCTGAATGGCAATCAAAGACTTACAGATTAAACAACGAAGTGACTGGAAGCAGAAAAGTGAGGAAACCTAGCAGGAACAAAACCATGTACTTATGTACACAGGATGAATGAGATATTAGTCCTAAGAACCCTCAAAAGATTTTTCACATTAATTATACCAATATGCAATGCTAAAAATAGGCTTGGAATGCCTGTCATTCTGGTCTTTTAGATGTATACTGCTTCTAATGTGAACTCAGTTACTGCTATAGTCTCCCTGAAGTAAATGGTTGACCAACAACAACAGCAACAAAAAAAAAAAAAAAAAAAAAAAAAAAAAAAAAAAAAAAAAAAAAAAAAAAAAAAAAAAAAGGGTGTTGATTTTGAGTGAGAGGCTAGGCAAAATGCCATAAACTCAGCAGGGTATAATTTTTTACATTCTTGGATTTCTAATTGTCTGTGTAAAAATGTGTAACTGCTTTTATCTCATACTATAGAGATTTATTAGAATATCAATGATTGATGGAAAATACCAATTTCAAGCTAAGTCTAAGATGTTTAACATTCAGAAAGACAGTCATGTTAAGCTCAATTACCTATGTTATAGAGTAAGAGTATCACGAAGCTTCTCTGCTGGAGGGTTGAGAATGTAAGTTAACACATGAAAAATTGGAGAAAAAGAAGGGCTACAAGGATAGCCAACATTTTGGCCCTAGCCCTTCTAGGTCAGTGAGGACTCAGGACAAAAGAGAACCTGTGCCGTAACATCCCACAACTCAGAGATGTCCCAAATTTTCTGGCCAATGAGATTATGGGACCTCAGTGGAAAGGGATAAACGAAGTATAGTGTGTCTAAGGAGAGTCACCTAGAGAAAGTGAAAGCCAGGGCAAGAAAGGGGCTTCACTGACCTGGTTCAGGGAGAAGGGGCTGGCATTGGCCTTTCACAAGCAGTTGTCACTTATAACCATCTGTCTCTAGGACCTTTGACTTTCACACTGTTCTTTAGCTTTTAAAAATGGAATGTAGCCAGTTACTCCATGTTTTCAATGATCTTTTGATGTGTCAACTGAGCTATCATCCCTCTTTACTCAACCACTCATGCAGGTGTTGCTTTAAAGGAGTTTTTGGTGTTGGGAAAGCCCAGAACCAGTTGCCATTAACTAGGGAGATTATCTGAGACAGTCCGTAGTGGAGTTTGAATGTTGGGTCAGTAAATTGCTACTAACTCCATTGAAACAAAAAAGCAGAGCCAGAGGAGAGAAGACTGTTCATTCCAAGACTGAGCTGGAGAGACACCGTCTTCCTGTAGGGTCAACTGCAGGTGGAGAAAACTTGAGAATCAGCCTCACATCACCTCTGGTAATAAAAATAAGCTGAAACCACCTGCACTAATGAAAACAGAAGCAGGCACTGGCCCTTCCCTGTGGAAGCTTTGCTAATTAATTAGAATATCTATACCTGCGCAGGGGAAACTTCTAACGCCTGGGAGTTCTGCAGATCCCTCTGTCTCCAGACTTAACCTTGAAATTTAAGAAATAGATTGAGTTAGACAGAACAGGAAAGCAATGTTAACTAGTTGGGATTAACACTTTCCTACAGAAAATACATTGAGATGAACGAAGTAGAGGACATTAAGCATGGGCTTTAGAACCCCTAGAACCAGCAGTGTTAGCAAACCTTCCAGGCCCTTCTGTGTTCACTGTTCCCATGCACAAAATGGGAATATTACTTGCCTTCAGCTCTAAAGCAAACAAAGTGCACCATTTTCTGGGCACAAGAAATGGTATTTCACAAATGTCAGCTCCTTATAAAGCCCTTATGCAGGCTCTAAAATGAAGATTTCTAATAGCATACCGTATTTGCTCACCTCTGTATTTCTTTGCTCATGATTGTGCTGGCATATAATACTCTTATTTTGTGTTTAAAGATGCAAATAATTTGACTTTCGGCCTTGGTAAAATGTCTCCAGATTTTGATTGCTCAGCAGGCATCATTTATACCAAATATATAATGATTGCCATGATCCTGCAATAAATTTTGACAATCAGAAACATAGGGCTACCTGAGCCAATGACAGAGTCAGAAATAGACTAGAAAGTTGCTGATCTGTTGTCCTATTGGTCTGCTAGCTCAAGGGATCTTTCTTTTAATACTTCTCTGTGTAATTAAGTGTTCAGTTCTTCAATCATGTATTTTGCCCCTGCTTGTAAGTTTTTCGCTGATGCCCAAGGGTATTAACTCCTTCCTTTGTTAGCCAGTTGGAGTCTTGAGGAGGAGGTGGGGGGGGACCTCAAAGAGAAATTCTATAACCCTGAGAATTTGCCACAAAAATGTTACACATCAGACTTTTATTGGCTAATGATAGAAAGAGTTGCCCAGCAGGTTTGAAACTGAAGATGGTCCTCTAATCTCAGCAATGCATCAAATATAGAAGTTACATTTCCAAATTCCTAGAAAGATCTCATTTCCGCATGGTGGTCCACTAATTTTTCTTCCCTGGCGATTATTTTTCTCTATCTCTAAAGATGAATTTGAATTTCCCTTGGAAACTTCATGAAATTTTAGTATTGTTTCACAATACAACACACACACACACACACACACACACACACACACACACACACACACACACACCCTGAGAGAAGAGGGTGAGAAGAACAGTATGTCTTATCCCTAGTCACGTCACATGAAATGCCTCAATAGGCAATGCTCGCTTCCAGAGATGGATAGGTACAAAAGGTTGTTATTTTCCAAGATCTCCTCTAGTGGAACATGGCTTAATCTCCAACTCAGAGCCCCTTGAAACATTTACTGTGATCATACCAAAGGAGCCTGCAAATCTGGCAAAGCAAGCTACCTCACTGCTGGAAGGTAGCCACAATAGCGGGGAGGCAGTACGTAAACACTTTGTTGGTGTCTCACTGTTGATGGTTTTGTCTGAAATAGGAAAAAATAAAAGTTCTCAAAGTGAATTGCCATGGGAAATTTTCTTTCATTAGTTTCTCTGGCACTAAAATGTCAAACACTGCATAAATTCTGTCTCTCTCTGTCTCTCTGTCTCTCTGTCTCTCTGTCTCTCTGTCTCTCTGTCTCTCTGTCTCTCTCTCTCTCTGTCTCTCTATCTCTCTCTCTGTCTCTGTCTCTCTCTGTCTCTCTCTCTCTCTCTTCCTCCCCCCACTCACCCCAAATATGTGTACATGAATGGTGTTTCAGGTGCTAAAACTCACTTTGAGGAGCCACAGGAAAACTTCTGTTGCCTGCTGGACCTGGGCAAGGTTTCCTTACCTTCTTTGTTTGCTCCACCTATCTTGCTTCAATTGATTGATTGATACTGGCTGGGGATCAAACTCTGGATCTCACCCTTGCAAGGCAGGTGCTCAAGCTGCTAATCTATGTCCCCAGCCCCTCTGCCTATCTTCCTTGAAAAGAGCAGCAGTGATCAAATCTTTTAAATCATCTACTGCTATTCTGGTGTAGCCTAATTACTCAAATAGAGCAGGGGCCAAACAACTGTAATGAAGCAAGATTTTCTTCTGCCTGTCAAGAAAGAAATCATTCCTAAAAAATGCAGTAGTGTAACACTACACACAGAAATCGATGGCAGTGTAAGGTGTCCGTTTAAAGTATCTAATAACTGTGAAAGTATTTTCAGTCATTAAAGTATTCATTATTACTTAGGAAATTTGAAAGATTTCTTTGAATATTAATCCTCAAATTAATTAAATGAACATTAAAAATACTCATTAAGGAATAATTAACTTAAAAGTTAAAGCCATTATTTTCATACCAATACAAAATGAACATGTCATGATTTTACTGAACCCATTAATTAGCTAATGAAGAAAAGATAGCTGTTCTAACAAGGACAAAGGGAATCAAAAAGTTGTACACATGTATATGACACTACAAATTCAGATATTAATTGCCTAATAGATGCAAACCTAGTCAATAGAAACCTCAACCAAAATTTATTTGCATTTTTATTAACAGTAATCATTCATATGGAATTGGTTTTCTGCGGTTTATAGTGTCAGGTATGGTAGCATATGCTTATAATCCCAGCATTCTGGGTAACCTTGCTAAGAAGATTATAAATTTAATTCTAGCCAGGACAACTTAGCAAGACCTTGTCCCTAAATACAAAAAGGGTTTGAAGTGTGTCCCAGTGTGAAGAAACTGGGCTCACTCCCTGATAGTACAAACAAAACAACACAATTTATGAAGTTTCTCAGTTACTTTTTCCTCATTGCTGGAACCAAATGCCCAACACCCAAAACTAAGAAAGGAAAGGTATATTTAGCTCACAGTAAGTGGAGATTTCAGTCTGTACTCAGCCTGGGTGTGTGGTGTGTGGGAGGAGAAAGAGGCTACAAGGTCCTTAGATGGTGGGCATAAATAGCAAAAGATACTGGCACTGCCCAAGGACGGGTGTGGCTATGTATGGTGCCAGACAGAGGTCAGCACCATGGGTTGCACAGGACAGGACATCTTGACAGCAGAGGACAACTGAGGCAATGAAGGTGGAGTGGGAAAACACGGAGAGACAAGAAATCACAGTGTAACATCCGGCCTGTCCAGTGAGAGTCCAGCTTGTGAATTACCTGCTATAAGCCCCTGTACACCACATCCCATGACTGAGTCATCCTGCGTGGGACAGCTTTAGCTACAGCACGGAGCATAAGCCGTGATGGCGACATGACACTGGAAGACACACCGTTGACACTTCATAAGAATACTCCAGAATAAGCCCACACCTGACACATCTTATCAACATTTTATAAGGGTTTCCACTGAAAGCTTTCTCAGATTCATTTGCATGAGTAGTTATTTATAAATGTATTTTTTTTTTTTTTGTGCTTCACTACATTCTGGTTAGGCCTACAAGGAGAAGATCTATGTCTTATGTGGCTTTTTATATAGAACAGGTTTTTATATTACATAGAACAAGTGGTCAGTGTATGCTTATTCAAGTATTATTTTTTCTAAATTAAAACTATAGCATTTCTTTTAATATAAATAAAATTACTTTGTAATGTTTCTAAGCTGAAAGAATACCATTCATCATTAATTTTTGCTCTATCATATGCTTTAATAAGCAAATCATTATAATAGGTATAATAGCAATATAACACACCCAGGTGATTTCTATATGGGACCGTGCACCTTCACCGTATGCCACTTTCTCGTGGACTTTTGGAGTATTAGGCAGTAATGACCTCTGTGTGGTTTCTGTGTAGTGGCTCTTTTTTTGTGAAGTGGAGCACACTGAAGTTGCTGCCAGCCAGCCATTATATACGAAACTTTCATTGAACTGTCAAAGTGGTTTTATCATGTGTGGCTGAGTCCTTTTTTCCCTGACATGTTAAAATTAACCCAGAACTCATCCTTGCATAAAGTCGCTGAATTGTTTTTTTCCCAATAGACATTACCTTTTACTTAACTGTCTTGTTTGTACCTGCCAGAGTTGCAGTGTCTGGTGTACAGAGGTGCAAGCTACATAAGCACACATATCACAGCAGTGCAGGCTAACTCCTAACCCAGGCCACTGCTGATACAAAGGAAAGGTCTATAAGTAACTCTTAGAAGAGAAGGTCTAGCCAAACCCATCAAAAAGGATGTGGCTGTGAAATTGCAAATCATGGACAGAGGGCTGTCTCTCCCCTGGTAATACTGCTCCATTCTTGGGGACTTTGGCCTCACCTTTGATTCTGCAAACTGACTCAGCACCCTATGCTCCATCTGCTGACATTGGTTATTCCGCGTTTGAGCTATTCTCCATAATACTTGCCTGCATCCTGCTCTCTACGACTCTTCCCCTACCTGCTAAAGGAGACCTCAGGCTGTAGAGGTGAGTACTATTCGAGTTTCCCTTTCATTACCTTGCTGAGTCCTAATGAGATGTCTAAAACTGATAACCTCTTTTATCTTAGCTTGCTTATTGTCTGCTTTAAAACACAAACCAAGAGAAAAGTGCATAACCATAATGTCACCTCTCCCCTAGAAATTCTAATGCCTACAATTCTACTGATACCTCTTAGACACTCATTAAAAAATATATAAACATGTGCCTTGCCAAATAACCTGAGATTTGTTAAGTTGTGCTGGACTGTTATCAATACCTATTGATGGATTTCTGAAAATTCTAAATAGCTAAAATGTAGAGTTTTATTACAACTGCAAAATTTTGAGACTTTGAGCTTCCAGCTCTTCCTAGAATCTATCCTGACTTTTAAATTACATCCACTTCCATTTATAATACACAATGAGATAATATTTAAACAACATTCAAAACCAATCTAGTAAACTAGAGGACCCCATTACAATTGCCAGAGCATATTCTTATTTCAGATCCTGTTACAAAGGATGGCTGCCATGCCTCGGGAGGTCAGGTGGACTCCAGCTCTCAAAACTGAGGTCCAGGCTAGTGTGAGAAGAAAACTCACTGTTTGAAACCAGAGAGATGCAAATGGTTTATATCATACCTGTAATCTGAATTATTAAAGTGAAAATGTTTAAAACAGCACATGGCCTTTTATAAAGACTATGCTGTGGATGGAGTCTAAATTATTTTGCAATACAATCATAATGGCTTATGTCATTTTTTCAAAGAAAGTTTCTTTGAAACTAAATTACTGTTTGATGCTTCCTAAAGTTGACTTTTGAGTAAGAGTCTAGTCTGAAATCTGCTTTTATTTTTGAGTGACAATAGCATGAAAGAAACATAGTTTTACCTCTTTTGCCTTTTTTTTTTTTCATCTTTCAAATTACTTAAATAATCATTAGGATGTCAGACAGTCTTTTTAGGTGGAGCTCAATGAAAAAAGCAAGTTGAAAAAGTTACTCAAATTTAATGAAGTGATTTCAAAATGCCAGACTACTTATAGGAAATGGAAGATTGTATTGGTTAAAGCAATGGAGACCTTGGGGTAGTTTACTATACCAAATCAAAAAGCAAGCCAATAGCTACTCCTAAGATACAAAGGCAAAAGCAACCTATCAAATTAGATAACTGATCAATTTGAATTTCAAAAAATTATACTGTACAATTGATTGAGATAGTTGCTGGATGGTTGTTTTGTTAATGTCTGTTTGGTTTTGTGTCCAACATATCAGGAATAAAGTATAGAAGACATCTAGAGGGTAATTGGTCACTGATTCATTCATTTTTTGTGACAATTATATACTGTTGTATGTTAGATTTTCAAGTAAATAAAATGATAGAAAATAATTCTGACCAATACATTTTCAAAGATATTCTCTTTTCTTAGCATTTATAATCCTCTATTCAGTAGAACTGAATCATTTTCCCTTTTAGAATAATTCAAAGTCTTATGGTCATAATCCTCAACTTATATCTCTTACAAAACAACACATGAACATTTGAATGTGATTGAACTGAACATTGACTGTCTCCAGGAAATAAGCTGGGAGATTTTTTCTTTGGCTCTGTCTTAATATTTAATTGAATAAGATTATTCCCCTCTTTCTCTTAAAAATAAAGTAATATGAACAAGTGATTATATGTCTCTCCCAAAGGATGACTTACTCTCATATTACTGGCATATTTATTTAAACATCAATTTAATAGAATAATTAATTTTACCAACAATTCATTTAACTTAACAAATCAAGTTCAATTTATTGAAGCAGGCTACTGTATTTAAACTGAAAGTATACAAAATGAGTGCAATTTTTAAATTAGAATTTTGTTATCAAAGTTTTCACAGCTCCAGTAGACACACAGAGGATTTGTTCTTACTAACAAATAATTTTTGATTTACTCATTTTGCCTAAAGTATTGATTTCCAAGGACTGTTGGTCAAAGTTTATAGCATGACAATTATACAAAATTTTCTAACTAAAGATCAAGCTGTTATACCATTTTAAAAATTACCAAATGGAACAGAAGACAACCAGCTTTTCTACTTAGTAGAGGGCAGAAGAATGAAACCTGGGTTTTTTTCCATCCGCCTGTGCTTTTTTCAATGTCATTTGTTGTATAAACAATAATAGAGAGCTTGTAAAGTACCAGACCAGCCAAGTGTTGTATGCCGGGAATACAAAGTTAAATAAGACATCATCTCTACTTCCTGGACTTCTGGTGAGGCTGCAGGAAGAAAGGGAAGTATACAAATGAATGCAAGTAAATGGGTAAAGCACTACTGAATATGATAACTTAAGTAAGGAATCTAAGATTAAGTGAGCATTAAAAATAGTTTTAAACTACCACATGCCTGTAATCCCAGCACTTGGGAGGCTGAGGCAGGAGGATCAGTGTGAGTTCGAGACCAGCCTGGGCTACAAAAGTGAGCTCAAGGACAGCCTGAGCTGCATAGCGAGACCCTGTCTCAAAAAGACAAAAAAAAAAAAAAAAAAAACAACAACAACAAAAAAAAACTACCTGCTATACTACTAACTCTAAGTTGTTTTGGATGTATAAGTTCTACTGGAAAATTACTAACACACTTTCTAAGATTATTTTATGGTTTGCCATTGCTTTAAGGAAAAGAGACAAAGCTCCTTCCTATGACTGCTTATGAAGGCCACCCAGTTCTGTGGTCCTTTTTGCCTCTCTACACTTTGATTATTTTTAACAGCAGCACTGAGATATAATTTAGGAACCAAAGATTTATTTTTCACCTCTTTTAACTGTGCAATTCAGAACATTTTAATGTACTATCAGGGTTATACAAGGTCATCGCAATCTAACTTCAGAGCATTTCTGCCAGTCTCAGGGATAACTGCACACCATGAAGACACCACTCATTGTCACCCCACCCTGAAGCAGATACTAATCTACATTGTATCTTTATAATTAATCTTTTTCTGAATATTTATTATAGATATTTAATGCTTGTTTTTTGTAACTTGCTTATTTCACTGAAAATAATACTCTCACATGACATTTTTCAGACTCAACAGTTTATGCAATTGAGATTCTTATATACTGTAGCACTTATCACTACCTTTCTCTTACAACATTGTATTTTATGGATTTATCACATGCTTCGGCAGCACATATACTAAAATTGGGACGATACAGAGAAGATTAGCATGGCCCCTGCGCAAGAATGACATGCAAAAAATACTCTAAGTGCTATGAATAATGCCACCACGATCATTCCCTTAGGAGTATTTGTGTGGAGATGTACTGCCACTGCTTTGAGATGGGCACTTAGAAGTAAAATTTCTAAAATAAAAGTGGAATTTCTAGGTCAGAGTCTTTGTTTAACATTTTCCATAAAAAAAAAAAAAAAAAAAAAAAAATCCGAAGTAGCTCCCTGATCGTATGGTACCACCAGTAATGTTTAAATGTGCCAATTTTCCACATTTTTGTCAGCACTTGCTATTGTTTGCCTATTGCAACCATATGAAATAGCATCCTGTTGTGGTTTTGGTGTGCATTTCTCTAGGAACTAATGATGTTTAACATCTTGCCTTATGTCACCAGACATTTATTTATATATATTTTTTGTGGAAAAATATCTACTCATACCCTTTGAACATTTTAGTTAGGTTATTTCCTTTTACCATTCACTTAAAGAATTCAATATATTCTAGATACAGATATATGATTTTCAAATATTGTCTCCATATCATTCCAATTATAACCTTCAGAGAACAGACTTGGGTACAAAGAAACAAGAATATTTGTGCTATTCTTGACTTACTACTTCTTCAATATCCACTCATTGGGAATAGTGCAATTTATAAGTAGCAAAATATGACGTTTTTAGAGTAGAAGTTGGTATCCTGCAGTAATTCAGTAAGCGATAACTATTATATCAAGAAAGTTGAGCTTGGATAGCAGAGTTATGAACAAACTAAATTCTTCAGAGAAGGTTGTCAAATGCTTGTCTGTAGATTAACTGTGTATAATATGCTTCTACTGCTTTTCCAGTCTCATACTTTAAAAAAAAAAAAAAAACTTTTGTGAATTTTATAGCCGCAGTTAAAAATTGTGCTTACAATGTTTTTAATCTTTTCAGTTTACACTCTAGGAAAAATATCCCAGGTTTACTTTCCTAAATTGAATTTTTTGGCTCAGTGCAAAGATTTATTTATGTTTTAGTTGTTTCTACTGGCATTTTAAGGATTGGGTTTTTAAGGTGCTTAACATAAAATAAACTCACATACCGATAGATTTGGAGCTCAGCAAAATTTTAAAACCACATGTTCCCAGTGAAAAAGAGAGAACTCTAAAATTTACAAATCCAAGGTAAGTTGAGATAAAGGAAGAAATGTTGCAAAAATGTCTCTGTGGACAGGAGTTTGAGTCTGTATAAATTGGTATACAGTTTTCCTTGAAAACTAAATTACCAAACTGAACCATTTTTCATGTTTGACAACTAATTTGAGTGGTGTGAAAAAAGAGGCTTGGAAACAATATGTGTGTAAAGAAATTGATTTCAGTTTCATTTTGATTTGTTCTTGACCTGAGTTATTTGTTAAGGTTTTGTTTAAGATAAATATCTGCAGATCTAAACAGGTCAATCTCTAAATATTTTAGAGTTTGAATTGGAGTAATTAGTTAATTTTTACACATTTTCTAGTGCTGTCAGTTTATGAACCAAAGGTCACACTTTTAAAATAAGGCAAAAGTAAGTTTGTGTTGATATTTTTATTGGTTAAAATTTAAAAAGTTTTGTCTTAATATTGTTGAAAAAAACGATTCTGTTTATTTACTGTCCTTCTAGTCTGTCCATGTGCAGAAAACTCAAAGGCAAGACGTGCATTTTCCATTCTGGCCACTTGAGGGAATCAGACTTTAGAAATTGTAGATAATTCAGGTCTTTATTTCAAAAGACAGGAGAATAAACATTTATTTGTTCCCAAATGTTTCTTATTGTCACCTAGACATCAAAAAGATCACAGAGCCTAAGTTCTGAGATAAATTGTTTGGTGTATACTTTATATCCAGGTGGAAAAGAAGAATTGCTGAAGGAACGGGAGTCCCGGGAGGTATTAAGTGAAGTCCCCACGTACAATTTATGGTCAGCACTCATGGACTTCAGAATGATTAATACCATCAATTCTCACTGGAATAAGAGCTGTTTTAGCCCAGGAGAGGACTGTATATTGCTGTTTATAGAAGCAGATAACATCAAAGTAACCCATGGCTTGTGTTAAGCAAATACAAAATTCTGGGTCAGTGCAAATTAATCCTAAAGGAGTAACGGAAAGTTCTTAATGACTAGGAGATCTATACATTATCACTTTTCATTCAAGTGGTGGAAAATGGTAGAACTATTAATGAGATTTGCAAATGGCACTCTTTTCTACATTGTGCTAACAGCTGCATGATAGCATATTCTCCAACAAGGGGGCTTATTATCTCTACATCTGTACTTTGTTAATGAAGTGTAGAAATCTATGCAGTTTTTAAATTACATTCAGGAGCATCTGAACCATTTTAATCTTAAGTTTCACAACAAAAATGCAGCAAATCACATTATACTTTATATATTCTTACACTTTAAGTGGTTGTGTAGATGGATGAATTAAAGACCTCTCTTACCTACATTATATAAAACAGATGTATTTAAAGGACATATCATAAAGGACTTTTTTCTCAAGTAATGTTTTTCAGTAGATAATTTTATCTTTCTTTTTAGGAAGATTAGAAAATTTTAAACAAAAGAAAGCTAGAGAGAACCATTGATTCTACTTAAGTTCTTCACGCATGCATTTTTTAAAAGTAAAATATTTAGAACAATTTCAAAAAACATGCTAAAGTTCCTCAGTGAACATTTTTCCACATAGTTGGTTTTTGTTTTCATATTTTTGATCAAAAATTCATTTTAATTGGTCCATTTGGAATATAACATGTATTTATTCTGTTGTTTCTTGATGAGTTATGAACTGTCAATTTTCTCTGATAAACATGGTAGTAAACTTAAATGCATTAAAATTATCAGTACATCCTCTACATGAACTAAAGGACATAAAGTAACATTTCCTTTACTTTTCCTACTGCCCCAAGACTTCCATCAATTTCAAAAGTGAAAAATCTAATTGACTTGAACTTCAGGTTATTTTACTTGTTTAAATTCTGGTAAATATTGAAATAATCAAATAATTTAGTAATTATTCAGTCCAAACTCTACTACATTTTAGTAGGTTTTTCTTTGCAAAACAGCCATACAAAAAATAAATTAGTCAATAAAATGAATCTGGAGTAAAATTATATTACTTAAATGTTCAAAAATTATTTCACTTAAAAATTGGAGGCTTGCATTTAGATTCCTACGATTAGAATTCGGCCATAGGTTTTATTTTATAATTTAGGGCACAAAGATTCTCTTGGTCTAAATGATAGCAAAAGAAATTATACTGATGAAAGCCTCCGATGACATTTATATTATTCAGCCTTTACTAATTTGTGTTTGTTTTTGACAAGTCATATAAAACTAGGACTCACTTTGCTCTGCCCAGTAATGAAATTGTCCAGATGTAACTACCCCTGACATTAGCATTCAAACAGTAGTCTCTAGACTATTGCCAGCCATGCTTCAATTGGTGGCATGCCATCTCAGAATCAGGACTATATGCCTATGGGGATGCGCTTCTCTCAGAAATTCTAGTTCAAAGTGTAAAGAAATCCATCACCTTATAAATTGTTAACTCTTTTCCCTTGCAGGTCATATTTTTAGCCTCACCATCCAAATCCTATTTCAATGGTGAAGTAAGCAACAAGATATTTTTTCATGACTAGTAAACAACAAATCAGTTTAGACAACCAGTATAATTCCTTCTGTGACCTATTTTTAACAAAGCATTATTATTATGCTCTTGGTATACCATTGCATATTTTTAAGCTAGTTCATCTTGTAAACAATATTGATTTCCATAGATGGCATAAAGGAGAGACAGTATCTTCTGTAACAACTGAGAATCCCAAATTTCAGAGGTCCAAAGTCAAGGCCAAGAGTGACTTCAAGGTCAAAGAAGTTAGTGTGCTGTGGGAATTGTATACGGGGTATGCGACATCTAGTCTGAGGTTCTTTTTGTACTCCCGTTGCCCAAGTAAGTTGCATAGTTTTAACAACGCTTCTTTTAGAATCTCCATTTGGGTCTTAGATTATGTCAACATGTCTATAAGCATGTACTGGGATTCTGATCTGGCCATGACTGTTATTGACAGAAATCCATGGTGAAGAGGATGTCACAGATTTAGCAATTAGTACATTGAACTCTGACGATGACTTTTTATTTTTCTTGACATTTAGTGTCCAGGAAAGAAAACAAAAATCATTCAAACATTGACTCATTTATTTAAAACAAAAATGCTAAGTCTTATACTTATATACATATTTGCCTGGTATACAAATTTTTAAGCCCAAACTTTCAGAACACGATCTACACATTTTGTTTGTGATATGACAGTTATTTGAATTTGTGCCAAGAACTTCTTCCACTTTTCGCTCATCTGAAATGAATATCTTATATTTCCCTACCACTTATAAAGGACAGCAAAACATTGCTTCCTGAATGGAAATAATCTAGGGTGTCAGTACGCCATGTAACAAGAGTTTATTCTGCCCCGGGTTACAATTTTCAACAATCACTTTCTTGATTTTATACCAGTCATTTTCATATGTAGTAGCCACTTGGACTACCCTAACACTTGAGGGTTTATAGGTACTGTAAATCTATTAAGGTCCAATTTGCACATAATAAAATGAAACAGCAAGCAGTTAAGTGAAAAACTTGATTCTGAGCTGCCAAACATTTTCCAGGAAAACTCACTGAAGCGGCTTCTGCTACTGCTGCCTGCCTTTGAGGAATTCAATCACGCTGATTGGGGAAGCCTGGAGAGACTTGGCTGCTCCTTCCTCCAGCTTATAATTGCCCTGTAGACCATTTAATCATCTGTAGATGAAACAAAGCTGGTGCTGTAGAGGGCCGGAAGCAAAGGCATGTGCTTATCAATTGCTTCCAACCACCCTGAAGACCCAGCACCCATCTCTGCGCCTTCTGCCATCAGGCAGGAAAGCTGCAGGCAGACGGGATCTTCCAGTCGTCAATCCAGTGGACTTCCTGAATGCTTTCATTTTATTACAGTAAAGCACACATCAGCCAAGTTTTCAAGTGCTAAGTTCAAGGCAGAGAAAGGAGTCTTTCTCCTTGCTGAGAAATGCAGATGGGCATGGAAAGACTAGCAAGACAAGAGCTTGCCAAGTACTGAGTTGACAAGAAAAAATAAAGACACCTTGGCATTGACTAAGCAAACCAAAATAATCATCTTCCATGGGACCACTTACAAGTAAATTTCAATATAAACATGACATGTATCTATGCTACAAATATGATCTAATATAAACAACGAGATGGTTACATATGCATATTCTAGCACATCACCGTCAAAGCTGAGAATTTTGCTAATAGTAGGTTTCACTGCTTGGTGTTGGTGAGTAATACTGGCCTAGCATCTAAACAGACCTGGTCAGAAACCACATGACCAGTTTTATTTAAAAAAAAAAAAAAAAAAAAAAAAAAAGACATACTGGCAATGGAGACATTGAGAGGCAGAAAGCCCGGTACATTAGACTGATTAACTTGGACTATTAGCCTCCTGTAGACTCATGCAATGTATTTCCTTCCAAATGTAAAAACAATGAATCAATAGTGTCAGCTCCCATAGGCAACTTGGTGCTGTCATTGTTCACTGCCATGCTTCATTTTAAGAATGAATTTGAGCAAATATTATGTTTATAAGGGAATTTCTTCAAGAAGTTCACTGTTTGGAATTGTCATTGAATTACTACAAAATAATCTGTGTTTTTCTTTTTTAAAGCTTTTTCAGTGGGGAATTTTTAAGGAATTTTAATTCTCCAAGACAGTCACTCCTGGCTAATGTGTGCCAATTAAGTTCTATTCATTGAATCAACAGCTTTCTGTTACCTGTTCCTTCAGGTAGAACCAAGGCTGATAGCCCTGCCCTTTCCCAGGCTTCTGTGCAGGGACCTTTGCTGCCTGCAAACAGTAGGGACACCTGTTTTCTGAGCAGGGAAGGCCAGCATCTGAAATCTTAGGAATGGGGCTGCTATTGAAAAGGAGGTGCTTGATAAGGCAGCCTCTGTGATAGGCAGCGGAAATTTGATAATGAAAGGAGATGCCTAATAGATTAATCTGGTGTGATTTGCCAAAACACAGGGTTTTCTGGAAGATTATCCACACTCCCAATAGGAAGCTCTTTGTCTTGTGAAAGTCCTCACTTATCATTGTATTCTTTATCTTAATAAGAAACATAATGGTTTACTTGTTTACATGCATGGTAGATACATTCGAAGCTGGGCTGTGGGGCTGTGAACTCCCTTTTATTTGAAATGTTTCCAGCATGCAGGTTATTAGCTAAGGGGGAACAAGCAGTTGGACACATATAAAATTTAAATCTGCTTTGCTTAGATTGGCAGAAATGACTGTTATTTCATCCACTGGGAAAAAGTTTTATTTCCTGCTCAAATACTTTTGGAGGAGAGTTGCAAGCTTATATATATATATATATATATATATATATATATATATATATATATATATATATGTCATTTTCCCCTGATTTTAATAAATTCAGGTTGGTCATCCTTCTACTTTGTTCAGTTTATCTGAAGTGAAGTTTAACTTACGCCTTCACATGATTTACACTGCCTGTGTGGCTCTAGTCTAGCTCTTGATGCATCTTGAACAGTACTGCTTTGATTTCTGTGTTTGATTTTTAAGTAATTCACACATTGAGTAAGACAGGCTTATAAGAGAATAGTACTTCTACTTTAAAATAAACAAAAATATCCCATGCTTGAACACAATGTCATTAAAGCAACCCACATTTTTTAAAGGTGATCTTCTCTACGGACAGAACTGTTTTTTTGTTGTTGCTGTTCTTATACAAAATGAAGCTTGCCAAGTGAAATAAAGACATATAGTAGAAAGCTTATAGATGCACAGTTCTACATGTGGTGTTCCTAGTGTTTTTCTGCTGGGGATCGAATGATTGTGCCATGGACCTTTAATAAGAACAGTTAACATTTATTGACTGATTACAATATGGCAGACACTGAATGGAGAATTTTTAATCTTTTTATTTATTTGGTACAGAGTCTTGCTACACAGTTTAGATTCATAGTGATTCCTCCTGTCTCAGCTTCCCCAGTGCTGGGATTACACATGTGTGCCACCACACCCAGTTTTGGTGGCTAGCGCAGTGCTCCTGGGTTCTGTGGCCTGCATGGGATGCAGTAATAGAGGTCAAATTCAGGTCCTTCTGCTTGCCCTTAGTCTGAATGGAGAAGTTTTTAGGTCCTTGTTTTGTTTAATCTCTAAAATAATCCCATAGCTGGGCATGGTGGCACACACCTGTAATCCCAGCATTCGGGAGGCTGAGGCAGGAGGATCGGTGCGAGTTCGAGACCAGCCTGGGCTACGGAAGTGAGCTCAAGGCCAGCCTGAACTGCATAGCGAGACCCTGTCTCAAAAAGACCAAAAATTAAAAAAAATAAATAAATAAAATAAAATAATCCCATAACCCTTATAGGCTGGAAAAATGAATATGTAAAGGTTTATTTAATTACTTCAAGATACACATCTAACAATCAGAAAAATTATAGCCTGAAAGTCTGTAGTACATGTGGAGAATTAGGTAGAGATGATATTTTTATGAAAGTAGGTGAGACAAGAATTATTCTTGCAGGAGAATTTGGGGTGTGTGTGTGTGTGTGTGTGTGTGTGTATGTGTGTGTGTGTGTGTAATACTATGCACGGCTCCCTTTCCCCACTGTTTCTGTGACTGTGTGAGAGTCCAGGCCATCCCACAACCTTTGAATTTCATGATATTACACATACAAGCAGGAGAGACAGGAAGATATGTCAGTCTATAGATGAAAACTGGAGGTAGAAACCTGATAAGCCCATCAAAAGAGAACATATTTCCAAAAGAAATGTCTGTCTAGAACATCTGACAGCTACAAACAAAAGCTCCTGGTCCATGAAGATGAAAACAGACTGAGAGCTAGGGAAAACTACCACCAGATAACACATGGAACCATATGAAAAATGGCACTGTGCCTCCTACAAACTGGTTTTAAAAGTTTAAAGCCCTGGAAATTTAGTCTTTACCCTTATGGGTTTTTCATATTTTACAGTTGGTTGAGGCACATGTGGTTTTTCTGTCTTTCTTTTCCAGTCCTCTAGTTAACTCAAATTTTGGCTGTTATTTTTGAAACATAAGTTTTCATTATGGGATAAAGCTATATTAAATAATTTTAAATTTCAGTTTAAGGATCTAATTGGAGCTTGTAATTTCACATTTTTTATATTTTAGAGGATGTTACCTAATTAAAATATTTGCATCAGGGTAATGCAGTATATATTTTTTCACTTAATATTATATACATATACATGTATTTGGCCCAGGGCAATAGATACATACATATATATATATATATATATATATATATATATATATACATACATGTATATATACATGTATATATGTATGTGTACATATGTATATATGTATGTATATATATGCATACATATGTATGTAATATATATAGTGTTTTACTTCAAGTCATTTTGATCAGTTGAAGAACAGTGTTGATCTTTCTTCCTCTTCTGTGTGGACTTATTTTTTTAATCAGTTTATTTATTTAAGTAACATGCCTCCTCCCAATTATGTTTCTCAATGGAAACGTACGACTGCGTGACCAGATCTAAAAGCCATGGTATTTCCTTTTCATAGATGTTAAAACACCATGAATAAGCAGGATTCCTTACCATAAAGCACCTTCATGGTTAATTAAGTATCTGCCTAGAGACACATAGAAGACCCTGTGTCTCTGGTATAGGAATGGAGTCCCAGGGATACACATAGGAATAAAATTGCTTGTTGCAATTGGAAAGTTTTCACTAGAAACTAGTTTCTCCAAATAATTTGTTTTTTCTTGACTACAATTATTCACTTTTGTTAGAATTACTTTCCTTTCAGGAACAGAAATGATCATTTACCTTCTAAAATGTTACAATGAAGAATCTCACATTTAAAAAATCTAATATCAATAGTCACATTAAATTTCTGCTGCATATTTTTTTAAATGTTTGAATCACACTGCTGTCTCCATTTTATCAACCTCTTCTACAAATTTTAGTAGTTAGCACAAGCCATGTGAGATAGGGTTGTCTTTTCTCTCAAAGGTCTGAAAACTTTTTCTGCCATGAAAGTTTACATGAGACAGCTATCAATTTTTCCTTTTTTTTTTTTTTGCATGAATAAAATGTTTGTTTTTCCTCAGCACTGGTATTCTCAGCATGAGTGTATTCTCACTATTAATATACAGCATGAATATTCTGACAACTCCCTCTCATACCAAGGTTGACAGACCAGGTCTCTTCTCAGAAAGAGCTCTCTTGCGAAGAGTGATCAACAGATGATAATTCTTTGACTTAGCCATTGGAAGCCAATCCCACCACGTCAGGTGTTCTCAGTAGCTCACCTGGGAAAATGCACAATTACATATCAACTGTTTCTCACATCCCTCTCCCTTAGATATGTCTCCTCCACTGTCACCTTTGTCCACCTTGCCACAGCAGCTTTGTATCTCGTCTGCTTCCTCTGGCCTCTTCCAGTCCATTTTCTACCTTGTGACAGGAAAACCATGACAAAAATGTAAAACTGAACATGTGACTTTACTTAAAACCCTTGTAGGCTTCCAATAACCTCCAGGGTCAAGTCAAACTCCTATAACCCTTATGGCCCTTGTCCAGTGGTGCTCCTCCTATTTACCAACAATGCCAGCCCCCATTGGCACAGAATTTACATATACTACCCTATCACCCAGAATGCTTTGCTTTCCTCTTTCACTGTCATCAAAGAAGTTTCCCTTAACTCTTTTAACTCAATACATTCTTCTCATATGTCCAAATGACCCTCTCAGCTCCTTTCCTGTAGGGAGATAAGTAGTAGCCTCATACCGATTTATTGCCTCTTCCTTATGGAGATAAACTTTAAGGGCTTTTACCCACCAGGACATGTCAGATTTTTCACCCTGTTGCAGTGATGAATCGGACACTCAGTAAATAATTAATTAATTAATTAATTAATTGATAAAATGGCATGCTAGATTTTGCTATATATTTGAGTGAAGTCTAAGGGCACTAAGTATTCTATGCTGCCACCTTGTTCCAGTTTCAAGATTGACAGATCAGGCCTCTCCTTGTGAGCAGTCCTTTCAGAGGTGTAGTCAATAGAGGGTGAAAAATGTAGAGCAGATATCCCTCTCACGTGCCAGCAAAGAGTTTACAACCCTACCTGCAATGTTTGGGCCACACAGGTTTCTCTCCGCTTCTTGTATAACCAAATGTATAAATAAGAAGGATCTTCTTTGTAGCAAGTGCTGAGGAACTGAAAGAATTCTTTACAGAGGAAACTAGCAAAATCTTGCTGAAAAGTTGCACAGAAAGGAGTGGGAGTTAAGGATGAAGAACATCTCTAGCAGATGAAAGAGCCCAGAACAGGAGAGTGTGAGACTACAAGAAAAAATCAGGGGGCTTCTCCCTGCAAGACCTTTTTTTTTTTTTTTTTTTTTTTTTTGTATTTGCTACAAAACATCTTCTTAATGATACAAAATATGATCACAAGTGGTTCCCCAGTATTATTCGACAAATGGCTTCTCAAGTTTCAGGGCCTCCCCTCATCTCTGATTATCTCATGTCCAGTCAGTCAGCCACACGCACACATGTGGATCTGACATCTTTTCCCTATTAAGTAAACTAAGTGGTGATTGGACAACCTCAATGGGCTGGTGCCTACTCTGACCAGTAGTGTGGGGTCATGTAAGGATACTGCAAACCTCCATAGTAACTAAAAGGAGTGAGGGGGAGAGGTTCTTGAAAAACAGTAGAAAGTGTCATCAAGCAGTCCTTTTAAAAGAAGCCACTAGAAAGAAACTTATCTAAAGTCTTTTTTCCTTGAAGTCTAAGCAATTACTATTAGGTTCTGCTGTATTTACACTGTTCCTTCAAGGTCACTCTAGTTCAGCCCATTAGCAACTGGGATAGAGCGTCCAGATCCTAAAATGCACAGCCCAGTGAAACTACCCTGGGAAAATAAAAGGGTTTCCTGGAGCACCTCATTGATTGTGAGCTTGGTAAATAAAGCTTATAGATATAACTGATAGGACCTCACCCAGAGGCTAAAAACGGTATCTGTAGCAGGTCCAGGTATTAGAGCCTTGTGGTCCTTTTGGATAGCTCTATTGTTTGTAGCCCTTTACCTTGATCTTGGAGCTTGGTGCCTATTGATGCAAGAATCTGTTTGCTAGGCTCCCATAAGACTTGCTGAATTGCTGGATGTAGTACAAGTCCCCCTGTGTTAGTGAAGTTGAGAAACCTCTCCATGTTTGTTTTTTTTAAAACCAATTGCACAGTGACTGTGCTGAAGGAGAGAGGGGCAGAAGGAAGCTACTACCCAAAGAGAACTCTCTACTTTTCCATGGAAAATACCAAAGCATTCTGGTAAGCCCACAAGCTGATCCACATCTCACTGACCTAACAAAGATAACCAGAAAGAAAATTTTTATTTTGACCAGTTCTGAGCTATGATCTTAAAAACTCGTCAGTGACTTGAAGAAAGAAAACAAATCCAGCTGCTCCATCCATTCCTACTGCGTGTTCATCCTTTAACAAGGATGGTTAGAACACTAGTAAACTACAAAGCAACGTTCACTAAATATTTTTTCCTGAAGAACAAACAAACTTGATGATGATTCTAGCCTCAACCACAACCAAAGAAACTCAGAAAATCAAGGCCAATGCACAGAGCCTAGAGGAGAAAGATCCATTAGTCTTCTTGCTTTGGGAAGCCACTCTTTACAGAGATGAATGGTTCATTTGGGAAGAGGGGCATACAGCATTCCTTAGCTCTGCACCCTATTGTATTCTTACACCCCTGTGAAATGGATCTGAGGTAAACTAAAATGGGAGAAGTGTACAAATTTAATGTTAACCTAGATCTTATGGACTTACCCTTTGTGGTTTAAATGATGTGTTTTCAGTGTTTTCTCTCAGTAGTTTCACATGTGACCTCGTTTGGAGTCCCGATATATCAAGCACAACAATGTAGAGGTGAAACAGCTGTAATGGAGGCAAAGGCCCAGAGTTCCATGAAAATCCCTGAGCTAAATCAATTTCTTTTTAAAGTGTCTATTTACTTATCTATTTATAAAAGGAGACAAATCCATCAGTATACATATATTTAGTTATTTTTATATATTTGGTATAGGGTCTTATTATACAGCTCAGATTTGTAGTTATCCTCCTGTTTTTAGCCTATCCAGTTCTGGGATTACAGGTGTGTGCCACTACATCTGGTCTTCAATTTATTTTTTAAGAGAATAAAAAAACAATAAAATCATTAGAAATGATACAGATTTCACCAAATAAAATGGTTGTTGCATTGCATATTGTTGTCTTCAAATTAGTTATTCAGACTACCAGATAGAAGCATGCAACATTGGTCAAAAAATGAAAAAGAAGAAAAAAATCAAGCATTAACTGTTCATTTCACTAGACCAATAGAAAGCAGTCATCTAAGCTATCCTGTCTATATACATATTTATTTTTTCCCTTATTTCTTTCTTTTTTTGCCTTTCCCTCATCCCAGTTGTTCTTTCCCTTTGAATAGTTTCTTTTCCTTTCACAGTATCTCTTATACCTTTCAGATTTATTTACTCCTTCAGGTTCTTATGCTAGGGAGACAATACAGGCTTTACACATACAGGTCTGATTTATTTCACTTATGAGAATGGTCTCTAGTTTCATCCATTCACCTAAAAAAAAACCTTGAATTTATATTTCTCATAGATGAGTAATGCTCCGTTGTATAAAAATATCACATCTTTTTTACCCATCCCTCAGTTGATGGGCATTTGGGTCTTATCATCAATAAGCCAACCAATAACAAATGCTGGACAGGCTATGGGAGAACAGGAACATTACTACATAATTGGTGGCAGTGCAGACTGGTACAACCAATATGGAAATCAATGTGTAGATTCATCAAAAAACTAGGATTAGCGGTCTCATTTAAGCCAGCTCCTCCCTTCCTAGTTAACTTTCCAGAAGAACTGAAAACAACATGGCCTATGCTTCTTACCTTCTGCTCTCAGTCCTACATGCCTAAACCAGATTGCTCTCTTTTGTGTTTCTCATACTTTAAGTTCTTTCCTAATCTGGGCTTTGGCAGAACTTGTCCTTTATTTGAAAAGCCCTATTCTTCATTCTTACAGAACCATTCCCTTATCATCTGTATCACAGGTCGAACACCACCTCCTTGGAGGGTCTGCTCTTGACCACCTGCACTGATCTAGCCATCCCACTATGCGCACTGTCTAGTTTATCTCTCTTTTTAATTTTGATCACTGCTTGAAATTACCCTTATGTTTTTATTTATGTACTTATGATGGTTCTTCCTACACTAAAAGGTAAACTTCGTGAAGTCAGGGATTTGGGTTTTATAGTATGTACAATTTTAAGTAAATAGAATTTACTGAATTATGTCTCTGACATAGCAGATAACCAACGTATGATTTTTTTTCCCAACTGGAGATCAGTACTATACACCTGGTGTGTATGTTATCATAATACTAGTTAATAAGGAAGACAGTGGCTTGGAGTGTGCTGTTTAACACTGAACTCCTGGGATCAGAAGGCTTGTGGGTTAGCTCAGTGGCTTAAGCACCTATGTGAGGAATTCCTGTCAGGTGCAATGGATGGTGGTTCGATCCCCAGACTTAAGGTAGTCTGAGCCAGCCAAAAATAAATAAATAAATAAATACAAAATAATAATAATAATAATAATAAAATAAAAAAATAAAAAAATTCTCCTGGGATCAAACTTCAATTCATCATCTATTGGCTGGGAAATCTTGGGAAGTCAGATCTGTTTTATTCTCTGGGTAAAAAATAAAAATAATGCCTATAAGAGATGCAGAAGAGCCAGGTGCGGTGGTGCATGCCTATAATCCCAGCACTTGGGAGGCTGAGGCAGGAGGAGCAGTGCAAGTTTGAGACCAGCCTGGGCTACAAAAGTGAGCTCAAGACCCTGTCTCAAAAAGACAGACAGACAGACAGACAGACAGACAGGAAAGAAAGAAAGAAAGAAAGAAAGAAAGAAAGAAAGAAAGAAAGAAAGAAAGAAAGAGAGAAAGAAAGAGAGAAAGAAAAGAAAAGAAAAGAAAAATGCAGACAACCTATTAGAACAATGTATGATCCTCAAACAACATGCAACAAATACTAGGCACTTTTATCATATTCTCTCACTTCACCCTCACAATCAATAAGAGTTGCTATCTACATATTACCCAAGAGGAAGAACCTTAGCTGGGCAGAATAAGTTCACCAAGTCACAGGGGCAGGAAGAATTGCTACTAGTGGTGAAATTCTTTTTACGCTCCACTGTACTTTTTCATATTTCTCTGGCTATTCTCAGAATTCTCAAGTTTTCCAGGTAATCTCCTTGCTTTCTCTGAGGCCTTTCAACTTGAATCCAAATCTGAACCAACCACCTTTTTCTAGAGCCCATTTTTCCTAGATTCTTTCCCCACCAAATGGAGGCAGTAGCATCTACTCACTACTCAAGCTAGAGAGAGCCAGAAAGCTGGTGCATTCTTCCTCTTCCTTTCTGAATCCCTACCAGCTGTGTTATGCCATCACCACTTCTCACTTTTACTGCCATAAAAGCTTCTCTTACCACTCTCCACATGGTTACCACAGAGCCCCTGGATAAAAATTTGGCCCTGATACCAAGTTTATTCGAATGCAGGACTTTTAACCCCACTTTGCTGTTTCATCTCATCTCCTGTCTTGGCCTAATACAATGTTTTCCAACCCTAAATTACATTTGGCTTTGTAACTATGTCTGCTATGTCATAGCTCTATACATCGGCATGTGCACAGTTTCTTTGGGTGCTCTTCTACTCTACCACATTTTTCTCTCTTTGTATATACATACTTGTATGTACTCTGATAGACTTAGGCATCCACTTCATTCGGGCATCACTTCCTTGAGGTTGTCTCCCTTAATTCTGAGGGCTATGGAGGCTGACTTCACTGTACAGTCCCACAGTACACTCTGTTCCTTCTATAGGTGTAGGTGTGTGCATTGGAATTTACATGCCACTGCAATTATTTCTCACTCAATGCAATTTCCTAAGAACAACTATAGTGAATTTTTTATCTTTGGTCTGCTAATTAACAGTTACTATTCAATCCCCAGCTCAGCAAGCCTAACCTGCCATGCCCTTAAGGCAGCCTGAGCCAGCCAAAGGAAAAAGAAAATCCTTCTTTGAACAGTTGCTAGAACCACAGTAGGATGTCAGTGTTTTTAGCTGCATGCATAAATGAAGACGATAAATATTGAGTCACTGAGTGTGTTATGCTACCTCTAAATCTCTACCCTATTTCTGTGATAATCCTGCCAAAATGCATTATCGAGAGGTTGGCATTTATAGTCTTCTAAGTTGAGCAGAGTAAAGAAGTGAGTACGAAGGTAAGTACAGGAACGTCGTTCAGGTTACTTACCCCGTCATCACTGACTTACTTACATCACTACCCCAGTATCGGGGTACTCTCAAGATATGTACGCAGGTAGATACTGTCTTCAATACACTTATTGCAATTTCTTAATATGTTTTGTTTTTCATTCAGCCCCTACTGGAACAAAGAAATTCTCCTATCCATTACACATTTATGTAGTGAACGCCAATAGGCTTCTTGACAGTTAGGTAGCTCTGCAGATACCAGTAGGAATATATAGACAATTTTCCCACTTCTAAGAGTACCTTTTAGAGAGGATAAGGAATTCTGATTTTATACTCTTTTCTTATAAAAATGAAAACTATCTTTTATAGTTTACCAGAGCAAGAGAGAAGAGTACCTTAAGACGAAAGAAAAATTGGCTTTTGCCTTCCTGACACATGCATTCATTGTATTCCTGCATTGCTTGCATATTACTTAGTTCCTTCCAACAAGCTTTTGGTTGAAAAAACACCCAGGCCTCCTCCAGAATATCCTCTCTATACACAAACAAGCAGTCTCTCTCTCTCTCTCTCTCTCTCTCTCTCTCTCTCTCCCTCCCTCCCTTTCTCCCCCCCCCCATAGTATTTGTCTTAGTTACTTTTTACTCGTTGCTGGGACAAATACCCGGCACCCAAAATGAAGGAAGGAAAGGTTTATTTAGCTCACAGTTACTGGAGGTTTCAGTCCATATTCGGCTTGCCCAAGGCTCAGTAGCATAGGGCAGAGAGCATCCAGTTCATGGCAGCAGAATAGCAGCAATCGCGACAGAGGCAATTTGACCAACTAGGCCAGCAGAGCAGCAGCAGGAGTCTGTCTCTCTGTCTCTCTGTCTCTCTTTAAATTGCATCAGGCTCTTTGCCTTAGCCTATGTGCCTCAGGCCACACATATAATTCCCAGCAGTACTCAGACCGATAATCTCACCAGTACTAAAACACATAATTCCAGTGACTCAAAGTCAAGTCTCAATCTATAGAAGTCCCCACCCTATGATTGCATGAGGCTTTGGGGGGACAACTAGACACAAACCATAACAGTATTCATATGGAATAATGATCTGAGTGGATGCCAGATGGAGAAGCTTGAGCTGACAAGAGGATAGGTTGAGCTAGGCAGGTATGAAACCTGGAAGGGGGCTGGAGTGAGCGCTCACTGCATAGCAAGACCCTGTATCAAATAAATAAAATTTCAAAAAAGAAGCCTAAGGAGTAATGTTATTCATAGGGGAGAGCTCTAGGAAGTGAAGAAGGGAGATGGAAGCATATAATTCCCTGAGCATCCAACTTCTTTCTATTGCATCTTTTCCTTGGGGCAGCCACCAAATAAATTAACTAAGGATTAGTGAAGCCACATAGCTACTAGGGAGTGAAGCTTCTCAAGAAAAAGGCATTTGCAGCTATTAAATACATATGGATCAAGTAACAAAGACCATAATTGTCCATAAAGATTGTCATATGAAAAGAATATTGATGAATGGAAGGTTGTGGATTTCAATGTAGTTTCAGAAATTTATTGTATACCTGCCATGTGCTCAGTACTGTTATTTGAAAGAAGTAACAATGTAAAACTGTTCTCTTATCTATGTTAAAAAAGTCATACTATTTAATAATTAAGTATAATATTTGATATTTAAATTTCTTGAATAATACAACAAACAATGAATTTGTTATGTTGGACATGTCAGTAGGACTTAAATCAATAATCATAACGCTTTCTTTTGTTATAGTTTAAATTTATAAAGTTCATGGGATTAGTTAGCCTTATACTCCTAATATGAGCAATTGGCATTTTGTGAATATCCAAAAATATAACTAATACAGGCAAAAAATAATATTTTACAAATTCTATGAGATGGCTTAAGTTTGTGGAATTGAATTTATCCAAATAATATCAATTAAAAAGTAATTTAAGAACATCCCAGAATAAATAACATAGAAACATTGCATACAACTAAACAGCAAATTATGTTTTTCAGTCAGAAAAACTGTTGAAAAATTCACAATTTACATTTTCAAACGTAGAAATAGTACATACATGCTATTTGAGTAATAATGAGTAGGTAAAATGCAGTTAATTCTTTGTTAGCGTCAACACCAGAGTGTACTAATATATTTTGTGATAACAATAAAGCAAAAATAGAGTGAGAGAAGTAAAAATAAAGGACAAAAATGATTGGATAGAAAAAAGACATGGAATACATTACTTCTAACTTGCAACATACACATCTCAAGGTTTACATCTGCAATCTAGTAAGCAAGAGACCATACTTATTCAATTTTTTTCTAATTTGAAGATGGCCATGCCTGAGGTGATGGTGCTTGAGATTAGCGGGGATACCGAGCTTCTTCCACTCTTCTGTAGCCCATGGTACATGTAATTTCAGGCCCAAATATAGTCTCTTAGTTCATAGTTTGGAATACATGGAATACAAATTCAGGTTACCTTTAGAAAAGCTAATTAGAAAAGAGAGCTGTCTCACTGTTACTTGAATTCTTATCTTTTCATTTTTACTGGCCCTCTTAGTATTATTATTATTATTATTTTTTTAATCGTCTTTATAAGACAGGATCTCATTATGTGGTTCAGGCTGGCCTTGGCTCACTTTTGTAGCCCAGGTTGGTCTCGAACTCACACCAATCCTCCTGCCTCAGCCCCCCAAGTACTGGGATTATAGGTGTGAGCCACCACACCTGGCTGTCCTCATAGTATTGTTGTTGGCAGCTAAATTCAAAATATTATAGGCAGTCAGACAGGTCAGGTCCTCAAGGAGACATAAAGGAAAACAATGTGACTTTGCAACTTTGGAAGAGAGACACTTTGCATTTGGGCCACACCTCAAGGAAAAAGTAAACAAAGGTCTGGCCAGATAACTCAGTGGACTAAAACACCTGCTTAGGCAAACTCTTGACCAAGGTTCTGTCCCTGGTATGCTACTGGCTTGCCTTCAGGGCGCACTGAGGAGGAAACTGAGACTGGGTAGAGTGGCTTGTGACTGTGATCCCAGCACTTGGGAGGCTGAAAACAGGCTTACTGTGAATCTGATCTGTGTAGTGAGACCCTGTGCTAAATACAAAAAAAAAAAAAAAGTAAAAAAATGCAGCCATATACTTCCCTAGGGATGGACATCAGTGATTGATATTCTAAATAGTATTAGTCACCTTGAAAGAGCCCAAATGAATTACTAATCCAACCCCCAACAGGAAGAGACACTGCCACATATTCATACCTACTTGCTATGTGACTTGCTTTCTCATTTAGTACTGAATTTAATCAATTTTACCTGAGCAATGGTGCTTGTAATCTCATTGGTTGATCATAGTTTTGTCCACCGCATGCCCACCTGAGTTCCCATGTTCTCCACCTTAGACCCACCTCACCACATTGTTTTGATATAGGAGAAAAAATGATCTCCCAACCTGAAGGTACCTGGGACAAGTTCGTGTTCTCTAAAACTGAAGAATGAATTTTAGGAATAAACAGAGGTTATGCGAAGAATATCTTTATTAGGGGAAAGAAAGGTCCTACACAAGAGAGGGACAGGAGGGGGGCCTGAGCAGCTTGTCCCCGGGAAGCTGTCTTTTCCAGGGACGTTTATACTGTAAAACCATGTGGGTCTTCAGTGGAGAACAGTGGGAACTTGCTTAGGTGGGCATGAGGTGGGGCAAAACTATGATCAACCAATGCGATTGTAAGCATCATTGCTCAGGTAAAGTTGATTAAGTCCAGGACCAAATGGAAAAGCAAATCATGTAACAAGTGGGCACAAATATAGAACAGGACTTTGTCCATAGCCAGCTGGTGGTAGTTAAATTAGTAATTCTTTCAGGCTTTCTTAGGGTGATGATCAATCCGGGATGCTAACCTTTAGGAAGGTAAGCATTTGCTCCATCTTTTGTCTTTAGATCTGACCCACAGCAGGGGCATCCATTTCTCTCACAGTTGCAACATGTGTTGTCTTCCATGCTGTCTCCTTGGGGATCTAGTCCTGTCTGACTGCCTATATTGCTAGCTAATTCAGCTACCTGCAACTGTTTTACGCTATGGAAGAGCCTGAAAGACGCAGCTTCCTGGGAACACCTTCTCAGGGGCCCTCTTCGGTTCCTCTCTTGGATAGCTTTCTTTCCCCCCCCAATAAATATTCTGCTCTTAGCCTCAGTTTGTTCCTCTCAAATTCGTTCTTCAGTTTTAGAGAACACAAACTCATCCCAGGTACCTTTCAGGTCAGGAATTTCATGTCCCCATATCAGTATGATGACCATAAAAGCAAACAGGAGAAGCTTGGACAAAACAGCACAGAAAAGGGAGAGAAAAAAAATCTAGAAACAACAACAATGACAAAAGACTCTATTGGCATTGTTACCTTGGATTCTCATTTCTGTATAGTTCAACTTTTATTCTGTTTATCAGTTTCCATCTAAAAAATAATGTGTGTGCCAAATTTTCATCCTATGTAACTCTATGAGGATTCTCTTTGCTTTCCTGGAGTCTAATTCTCCCATGGCCTTGAATTAGATGTAAATCTGACCCCTAGGGGAATATCATTTCAGTGCGGAGAGAAACTGCCTTTTATGATGGTGTGGTATCATTTAAGTGTTTTTTAAAAAATGTAGTCTTTAAGGGAGATATAAATTTTATAGCGGTAATGATATCATTTTAATCATTTGAAGATAATAGGCCAACATAAAATGAGAGTGTTTTCTTCTTAAGTGGATTTAATCAAATGCAGAATTTGAGTCTCCATTAGAAACACTGTTTTCAAACAAGAACTTTTCGTGCTGAGTCATTGTGGTTTTCTGGGACGTCATTCCCAAAGGTTGGAATTTACACAGTTCATCTTATTTTATTGTATTATTTTTACCTATTTTATCTTATTTTTTCTGCCTTTAAGAGGTGTGTTGACCCCTCTTCCAAGTAGGGTGCTTTGGTCACTTACAGGTGTAGTACTGAGGCCAAGGGCAGTGGGAACAGCTGCTGGGAGCGCCTGGCTTTAGCCCTTCTCTCTGGGCTCCGCGGAGCTCTTCCTACAGGCAGCAGCAGTGAGAGCCGAGGCAACCAGGTCTACAGGGACCCAAATCTGTTCTTAGTAACAAAGTGAGCTGTATCACTGCACAACTCAGGCTTGTGCTACTTTATTTTTGATTTTTTTCCTCCGAGAGATTAAACCCTGAAGTGTTCTTCCTCTAAACTAGTCTTGAGCCCTTTTGTGAGACAGGGTCTTTCTAATTTCCCATGCCTGGCCTCAAACTTGAGATATGCCTGACTCAGCTGCCCTAATGTCTGTGATTACAAATTCATGCCACTGTGGCAGAAATTTATTTTCTTTTACAACTGTATAAGTTTCTAGTGTGAATAAATTAGTTCTGCTACTCATGCCAATAGTTGCACACAATTTCAGTGGCTTACCAAGTGGAAGGGTTTTCATCTGTTTTGGATTTTCTGTTGGGGGAGGGATATTATTTGTTTGTTGGTTGGTTGGTTTTTTTCATTTTTTGTCAGTAATACATGCTTTTAGCAGAAATATTACTACATCAACCAAAAGACAAGAAAATTGTCCTACAAAATGCACGTATTTTGTGAAAAAAGATCTATAGGGAGTACTGTTGATAGATTAATAAAATTTAGGCACTTTTTCCTTTAATGTATACGGACATCTCTTTCTTCTCTTAATTTCTAGAACAGTGCTGTCCAATAGATCTTCCTATTGCAATGAAAATGTATAAGTCTGTGCTGTCCATGATATGGGCACTAGTCATTTGGGGGCCCTGAGCCTTTAAAATATGGCTATTGTAAGAAGGAAATGAGGTTTTAACTCTATAACTCTTTATGTTAATTTAAATTTAAATAGCCACATCTGACTAATGACTATTGGATTAGATAATTCTAGAATCTTGTGTTTTACAATTTTGCATCCATTTTAGTATGTTAATGAGTATATTATTTAAATTTAGTATATTATTTAAATTTTCTCATTTTCAAACTTCATTGCAAAGCATGAAGCAGAAACATATCTGGGGCCGATAAGATAGCTCAGCAGACTAAGACATTTGCTTAGGCAAGCTCATGCCAGCTCAGGGACTATGGTTCAATCATTGGTACCATGTTCCATGCCAGCCCTGTCACTAGGGTGGGCTACACTGGCCCGAGTCTGGGCATATGGTGGTGCATGTCTGTAACCCTACCATGGGGAAGTGGAAGGCAGGAGGATCACCATGAGACTAAGCTACATAGTGAGACCCTTAAATCCCAAATACATTAAGAAAGTTAACATTCTTTTTACTTATTGCAGGGAAAATATTCTTAATTTTTCATTTAAAAACCTACATGGTTGAAGGTTACTAGCTACTTATTTATATAGGAAATATAATTTGTTAATGAAGATAGGCACTAGCCTAAATTGATTTTTATGTGGGAAAACCCAACTCTTAATTATGGTTTTTATCTCTATAACATAAAAGTGCTATAGTTCTCAGGATCCAGACTGTAGGACTATATCATAATTAATTCTTTTTTTGTCTTTTTGAGACAGGGTCTTGCTATGCAGTTCAGGCTGGCCTTGAGCTCACTTTTGTAGCCCAGGCTGGTCTCGAACTCGCACTGATCCTCCTGCCTCAGCCTCCCAAGTGCTGGGATTACAGGAATGTGCCACCACGCCCAGCTCAGAATTAATTCTTCAGGGGCCCGGCGGGATGGCTCAGTGGTCTAAAAGCGCCTGCATGGGGGAAGCTTGGGCAGCTTCAGGGACCGAGGTTCGATCCCCGGCGCCACATGCTGCGCCAGCCCTGCCCTCGGGGCGGGCTGAGCCAGCCATAAAAGATGAGTGAATAAACAAAGGCTCTGAAACAAGAAAAAAATAATAAATAAAAATAAAACTTCTAAAAAAAAAAAAAAAAAAAAGAATTAATTCTTCAAACATTCCTAGCAAGAAACTTCTTTTAAAAGGAAAGCCAAACAAATCATTGTTATTTCAAATTCCACACCATGTTGCATTACAGTAAAATATCTCTGCCATGCAGGCCGACTTCCTGTATGCTTTGTCATTTATTATATGCAATCCAACTTCACTTACCAAAATTATGGTACAAATATTTATGATGTAAATTGTGAAATTCCAAGTAGATAAATGACTAAAATATCTTCTTTTAGTCATTTGAATATTCAAATTTGTGAAAATTTTATAGATTTTAAGAAGTTCTCTTTGAAAGCATTTTAAATTTCAGGTAGAAATCATCTCAACATAACAATATAATTATTCTAGCCCTGTTAGAAATTTATGTCAAAGAAAAATAATAAAATTAAATTAATAATGAAGCAATAAATACCTATTTGCTCAAAATTATTTAAAAGAGGACAAAGATTCTCTTAAGCCTCTTTCAAACATAGTTGAAATATAGTAACAATTGTAATTACAGAGACATGGAGGATGGCCACGTGTATAAATCCCTTTAATACATTGCTAGATTTCTGACAACAGTGTGTTTTCCTTGATTATATCAACATTAATTCAAAGTTTAAATGTTTCTAATGTGCTAAAACATGAGACCCAGAGCAGTTTTCAGACACTGGACACAGCTATGAAAGACCTCTGACCAGGGCTGCTGTTGTCGGGGTTCAACTGCAAGCCTCTCCCCCTTATCCCCGCTTAGCAAAGCCTTCACTTGTGAAAGACCATTGATGGCATGAATGGAAATATGGAGAAATTCACAACTTCATTATCAGAATATTATAACCAACTAAATATTTTGTGACTTATGAAATTAGTGTACATACAAAATAAATAGCAATGTGAGGTACTCAGGAGCCCTCAGATTCAGGTGCAATTTTAATGGATTATGGGTCAAATAAGAGACAGTTCATATGAAGATAAAGAAGTAAAAATTATACATGAACAATGGCAGGGATTCTCAAGAAATTCAAGAGGGAAATTTCATTTCAACATTGCATTTTGCAATTACTGAGTTTGAAATATGTTTTAGGTGCAAAGAAGTAGGAGAGGTAGTTTGGAAGGGAAGCTTGTCTCAGAAGAAACGTGATGTGTAAGCCGAGTATAACGGACCAGAAGAATTCAAGGAGTCATAAGCCAATTTGGAGAAACCAGTCCACCTTCCCTGCCTGTGACTCCAGTAGTAGAAGCTGAGTAAAGGAACTTTAAGAACTACATGCAACATAATGGTGCCTAACCTAGAGTTTATAGAATGTATTTAGGGTTCAGCAGCTTCTAACAATATTCAAAAAGGAGCAACAGAGGCAACGACCACAGTACTACTGTATGAAGGTGATTTTGCATGCTGACATTAGCATGATAGTATAAGTTTGCAGTGGTCTTTTGTTAAAAAAAAAAATTGAAGTTACCTTTTCTGGTCATTAGCTTATAGAATCTTGGAGCTAAAGGTCATCTCATGTGTTACTTATCCATCCCACTCTTTTCTGAAATCTACTTAGACTTCAGTGAGAATTGTTCTCAATCACTGGGTCTTAATTGGTAAGGAGTTCTTTCTTGTAGGTTTACAAGGTGCATCCATGTTAAAGCACAGTGCTATGATATTGCTTATTCCCTATACACACAGGACATTTAGACCCTTCTTTCCAGGAAGCCTTTCCCACTTGTAAGATCTTCTTTCACTTTAACTGCTTCCATCATTGGTTCCATGTCATGCTTTATGGTCTTCATCACCTTTCTGAGGTCTCTCCAGTCTGTTAATATCCCCTTTAGGGGGGAGGGCTCCCTCTCCTCACAAACCAGCACAATCTTTCAGGGGTTGTGTGATGTAAACAGAATAGAATGGGACTCTATCTTTAAGCACAGCCCTGAGCATACTTCTGAATTTTATTATTATTATTATTGTTATTATTATTATTTTCTTTTGAGGAATAAAAACAAAAGCAAGGACCAAAATCAGAAACAAAGGCAGAAACAGGGTAACATATAACAATACATATGTTACAGATTTTCAAAACAAGAATAACTGAATAACAATGGTTGATATAGTATCTTTCCATTGTCAAATCTGTTGCTCAGATTAACAGATAGTTATGTAAGACTAGACATATGATTAAATATTACTGCTTGTTTTCAATAAATCTTATATATTTGTTTTTGCATGGGAAACACTCGAAAGAATCAACTGGATCCTCTTACTGAGATGTTTCTGCACATCAAAAGAAATTGCCAACAGCGACAACTTCTAAATTTGAATTAAGTTACTTGGTGGCTACATCACTCACCAACTCCTATTGATCATGTAGCCCACGGTATAATGTTAGCTGCAAATATTTTACAATTGATTCTTTCCAGGACCGGTGAGATAGTTCAGTGGACTAAGCACTTACTTTGGCAAGCTCAGAGACCAGGGCCCTGAGAGCCTGCTGAGCCTTCAGTGGAGTCCAGTCATGGTGGTGCACTCCTGCAATCTCAGTGCTGAGGAGACTGAAAACAGGAGGATCGCCAGAAGTCCAATCTGCATAGTAAGACTCTGTACCAAATACGCAAGTGAAAGAAAAAAAAAAGATATTTCTTTTCCATTCCTCATTTGCTAAGCATATATGTCATGAATCAATGCAACATTCATTAAATGTCCTTTCTACATATACTGACATAGTAGATGTAGTAACATGATTTTCTTTATGTTTATTTCGCTAATGAACAAACCTCACTGATGAGGTTTACCAATGCTGAATCTGCACTACATCTCCGGAATCTGTTCAGCTTAGTCTTAAGGTATTGCTGGGTTCTGTTTATATTCCTTTGGATTAAAATTTTTGCTCTTAGCCTCCTGAAGAAATAGCCTAAATCATCTTAGTCCTACAACATCTTTGTCCAATTTGAATATTAAGCTATTCTACCCTCACAAATATTAGAGACCATTTCACCTTTTTCTAATTCTCTGGAAAGGTTTATGTACTAATTCTTCCCACATATTTGTAAATGTTCTCCTGTGACCCACTTAGTCTAGGAGAGTTTAGAGAATTTGTGTTTTTATTTTTTCCAGTGATTGTTCAAATTTGAAAATGACAAAATAGATATCCTTAATAACTATGGATCTTGTAGCTTTGTTTGGTTACTTACTTGATTTATCCTCTTATCTGAAACAAATGAGACAAATAGAAAAAGTACACATGAAAAATAAAATCTGAAGACACTGAACACAGGCTGAGTACTAACACAGTGATTTTCCGAGCTCGGTAAACCAGTGGGTTAACACTTATCATTGTTGCTTCAAATGACTGGAAAAAGCTTCTAGCCTGTGGTCCAGAGAGAGTGCCATCCCGGGAGCCAGATGAGTCAAGTGGACTTCTGAGTTGCGGGGCTGTCAAATGAAGGAGCCTAACAATTCTAAAGAATTCTTCTCTTCTCATGAAGAGAAGTCTAACAAATCTGAATTTAATGAATTTACATTTCAATCAGAGATAAATGATAGAAGAAATAATAGACAAAAATTAATATGGATATAGATAACTTGAACAACACTGAGAACTTGTCTGAATAGATGTTTGTGCAACACTCTGTCTAGAATTACAGTATACACTCTTCAAGAGCAGAAGGAAAAAGAGGAGGACAGAGTGAGAAAAGAGTAGAGAAAAGACTTCAGACTGGTATCTTTCACGAACACAAATACAAAAATCATTATCAAATGATTCTCAAATTTTATTAAATTCAATAACGTAAGGCTTGTCAAATAGCTCAGTGGATTAAAGCACCTGCAAACAGGCACAGGGACTGGAGGTTCGATCTTGGGGCCTGCCATGCCAGCCCCACCCCCAGGGTGTGATGAGACATCAGTTGAAACCGGGTATGGTAGAGCACACCTGTGATCCCAGCTCTTGGGAGGTTCTAAGCAGGCAGATAACTATGAGTCTGATCTAGTAGTGAGACCCTGAATACCCTGTAGACCATTCCCTAAAAAATACAGAATAAATAAATAAATAAAATTCAATAGCATATAAAATTACTAATAGATTGTGAAAAATTGATTAGCAATTAATTATAAAATTAACATTGCTAATTATTGATGAAATAAAAAACAAAACCACACAATCATCTCAATAAAGTAATAAAAATTTCAACTGATATTTTTGATAAAAAGGTCTCTGAAATATAGAGGGTTTCTTTTGTTGTTGTTTTTTTTGTTTTGTTTTTTGTCTTTTTGAGACAGGGTCTTGCTATGCAGTTCAGGCTGGCCTTGAGCTCACTTTTTGTAGCCCATGCTTGTCTCAAACTCACACCGATCCTCCTGCCTTAGGCTCCCAAGTGCTGGGATTACAGGCATGCGCCACCATGCCCGGCTGAAACATAGGTTTAAAATGGAACTTCCTCAACCCTATAAAGAGCTTTTGAAAGTCTACAACTAAATCATCTTTAAGAGTGAAAGACTGATCAAAGATGGGTAATGACTAATCTCCTTAATCATTTCAACATTGTACCAGGTACACTAGTCAGTGCAGAAAGAATGAAAGAAAGAAAGAAAGAAAGAAAGAAGGGGCTGGGGAGATAGCTCTGTGGCACAAGTGCCTGCCTGGCGAGTGTAAGGTGGTGAGTTCAAACCCCAGCTCCGCAAAAAAAAAAAGAAAAAAAGGATTGGAAGAAAGTAAATGTCTGTGCATAGATAATATGATCATCAAAAAAGGTAGGATAATAAGATGTTAGCTAGGTTATAAGATACATGGTTAGTATTAAAAACTCAACTGTTTCTGTGCTAAGAGGACATGAAAATAAAAAATGCCATTTACAATAACATTAAATTCATAAAACACTAAGGATAAATTTAACAAAATATGTTCAAACAGAACTTATTAAAAGTTACAAACTACAGTTGGAAGAAATTTTAAAAGCCATAATATGTAAATATTTGTTAATGAATCAAAAATTTAAATATTATCAATAAGTCACTTCAGCCAAAAAGATCTATGCAGAATCCAAACAAGCTCTCAGCACATAATTTTTATAAAGACAATAAATCTGTAATTTTGTCTTTTTTCCCACAGGGTTTTACTATGCAGTTTGGACTCATAGTGATCCTCTTTTTTCCTGCCTCGCAAGTGCTAAGATTACAGTAAATTTGTAATCAATAGACATCTCAACTGAAATTGTGAAGAGAATTTGAAAATGAATAAAATACCACATTACTTGAAGCATTAATATATAGCAACAATAACCAAGACACTGTGGTTTTGATATATAGATAGATAGATAGATAGATAGATAGATATAGATATAGATATAGATAGATATATAGATATATAGATATATAGATATATAGATATATAGATATATAGATATATAGATAGATCAATAAAACAGGGAAAGGAGTCCAGAAATATGCTTTGCATATTATTTTTCAACAAATATGCAAGATAACTTTTAGAAAAAGAATCATGTTTTTCACAAATGTTTAGTTAACAATTAGCTATTTGAGTCTCCCCAAATTTCCTACCTCAATATACACTTAAAATGACATTAGGACAGCTGGGTAGACTAAGTGCCTGCTTAGGTAAACACAGGGACTGAGGTTTGATCCCTCGCACCACATGCCACACTGGCTCCACCCCCACACACCCTGAGCTGGGGACCCAGTCTGGTGTGGTGGTGTGCACTTGTAATCGCAGTATTGGGAAGGCTGAAAAGAGGAGGACTGCTATGAGTCCACACTGTGTAGTGAGACTCTGAGTCAAATACATACAATTTTGTTTTTAATGACATAAAATATTAATTCAGAGTAGATTGTGCAACTAAATCAACAACATACAGCAAAACCTTCTTGGCAAAATTAGAAGGCGATCTTTTAACCTTGGGTTACATATATTTTTTAGATAAAATCCCTAAGCCATTAAAGTACAAATCTTTAAGTTAAATTTCCTAAAAAACATTCTGTGAAAAACACTGATGACAGATTGAAAGAAACCACAGACTGAAAGAAAATAAAATATTTCCAATAGACTTATTTTTAGAAAATAATAAGCCAAAGAATGCTCAAAACTTCATAATAATAACATTCCAATCTTGAAAGCTAGAGAAAAGACTTTAATACAAACTTTACTAACTAAAATATGTAGTAAATATGGATATGAAAAGTGATCAACATTTAGCTTTTAGAAAAATGTAAGTTAAAAATCACAAGATATTGCTGACACCTATTAGAATGTCTAAAATTGAATATTGAACTTACCATGTCAGCGAACATGCGGACCACCAGGAACTCTACTACACTGCTGAGGAGGACTAAAAAAAAATCATATCATCACTTTGGAAGGCAGTTTTTTTTTTCTTTTTCAAATGCTAAATGTATACCTACTATATGACCAAGCAACCATTTCACTCCTAGGTCTTTTCCCAAGAACATATATCAATACTAAGGTCTATTTTCAAATGTTTATAGCAAACCTACATGAAATGTTCCGAACTCCTGTTTATCAACAAGTGAGTGAATAAACAAACTGTAATATATGTAAGCAAGGCAGAGTAAACACCAATAAAAAGAATGAATTGAAAATATATACACGAACATGAATTTATCCTGAAGTAATTATGTTGAGTGTTAGCATTGAGGTTACATAGTGAATGTTTATATTTATGTACATGTTTAGAAAGTACAAACAAACTTCTAGTTATAGAGAACAGACTGGATTGCCTGGTGCCTTGGTTAGGGTCCTATCACAGACAAACACAGACTAGGAAGCTTATAGCAAAGAGGAATTTATTCTCATAGCTGTGGAAATGGGAAGTCCAACATGGGGGGCCAGTAGGTCAGCATCAGATGAGAGTCTTTTTAGGGTCAAACTGCTGGCTTCCTGTATTTTCATATTAGAAAGAACAAAGGGAGAGAGAGAAGGAAGCTAGCTCTGTCGTATTTTTCTACCAGAAAGTAAGCCCTCTCATGAGCAAAATTCCCTCATGTTCTGATTACCTACACAGGTTCTATACCCATTACCAACCTACTACACTGGTACAATGTCACCATCTGAATTCTGAGGAATACAGTCCATAGAATGATGGGGAAGATATGCAGTCTGAAACCTAAGATGACACAATTTCTTCCAGAGGTTGCTGTCTTCTTTTATCAATATTTTATTTTTAAATGTTGAAAAATACTCAACATTTTAAAGAATTTAACAATGAGCCTCTCTATTCACCACCTCAACTCTGTCTTTAATATTTTACTTTAGCACATCTATCCAACAGGATTTTGTTTTTGTTCTTGTGAAGCACAAGAGGACAGTAACCAACCAGGATCATTTCCATCTCATCTCACAGTCTCCATCTGATTTCAGAGTTTGTAGGGTTTTCTTGTTTGCTTGCTTTGTTTTCCAGCAATGAGGCAAAAGCTCCATCAGTGCAAGAACTGTTGTTTTCAGCTTCCTTTTTAGTGTGCAGACCTTTGAGGCACTCTCCCACTCATGGGAGGGTTACCAAGACCGGCGCACTAGGCAGACCCTGAACTAAAGTGTTGCATCAGTTCTGGGAGACCACTAGAAGTTCAGCTCATCCTCCTGGTCACACTTTTTCTATCAGCAGATCATCTATTGGAAAGAATTGCCCCATAGTGCAGGCTGCCTTCTCCAGATTTATAGCTCCTCTTGAGTTGTATCTCTGCAGTCATTCAATACTTTGCTAACACCCCCCCCTTTTAAAGAAATTTTAAAAAATGTTCTTGAGCTGTCTTAGTAGAAAAGTTACTCTGAATGACTTAGACTACCATTACCAGAAGCATAAATCTCTCATAAAACCATTCAAATCACAATTTCATCCCTATCACTCCCCCAAAGCCACTCTTCTCAAGGTCACCAGGGAATCCCAAATTGGCAATTCGAATGGTCAATTACGAGTTCTCATCGTGACCTTCCAGCTACATCTGGTATTAATGGTCAAACCTTCCTTTATTCACTGAACTTCTAGGCTATGCCACTCACCTGGCTTTTCTTCGACTTCTACTAGCTGCTCCTTTCCAGGTCCTGTACCAGAATCTCTTCCTTAAGCTGCATCCCAAGCAGGACTGACACTGCTCCAAGATGTCCATTCTTTATCCCTATTTGCTGAGTGATCTCTTATAGGCTTAGATAATTTATGCACTCATCTGTTAAATATCATGAATGAAATCCTAAATTTAAATATTATAAAGACATTAACTTTTCTAATTTTCTTAGTTATCCAAGCACCATGCTTTGGCCATCCTGATTTCAAAGTAGTGTTAAA
>PVJA010018382.1:0-40078 GCA_004027025.1 Myocastor coypus | reverse complement strand
CTCACTTTTGTAGCCCAGGCTGGTCTCGAACTCGCACCGATCCTCCTGCCTCAGCCTCCCGAGTGCTGGGATTACAGGCGTGCGCCACCACGCCCGGCTTGGACTCTGTTTCTTGACTGTCAAGAAGTGAGCAGCTCTCTCCTGTGGGCCCCTGCACCATGCCGTCCTGCCTTGGAGCCAGCTGACTTTGGACTGAAACACAAGCCAAAATAAATCTCTCTTCCTTTTGATTGTGGATGCTTGGAGTTTTGTCCGGCAATGATAAAAGTGGCGAAGGCACCTTCCTCTCTGAGTTTATGGAAATTCCCTTCATGGGGTCTCTGATTCTCACAAAGCAACGTGTGAACATCAGGCTCCTGGTTCAACAACACTGTTTTTTGTCAGTTGCTTTTGTCATGAGCTCCATGTTTGCTTCGGGACCAAAGACTACTGTTGATAACAATTCTGAGAGACTCAGAGGATTCTTTGAAATGTTTTGAAAATCTTCAGAAAGCATTCTAAGACTCAGGTGGCTCTTTCTTCTCCCAACCCCACAGGCTGTCCCTGGATGGTCTGCAGGCTCCCACAGCTCCACCCTCTGCTTTTGACCTCTGTCTTCAGATCTGGATGACTGTTTGGGTCTCCTCTTGCACTCCTGACTCAAATATCCTTTTTCATGGATCTCAGCCCAGATGTTCCCAGTTCCTCCAACTCCCCATGCCCAGATGGAATTCATCACCTTCATTCCCAGCGGGCTCCTGTACTATTGTCTTCTTCGGATCAGGATACCTATATATAGCCAGTCACCAAAGCTTGTAGTTTTGTAGTCAGTGGAGCTGCTGAGCTCCAGTGCTTCTACATCACTCTTCCCTCCATCTCCTTTCCAAGTGGGTTCCAAATGGTCTCCTAACTGTTCCCGCATCCAGCATCCTTGTTCCTCTGACCCATTTCCTACACAGCTATCACAGTCATGCCTGCCTTTTGACCTAGACTATCTCCCTGGCTCATGTATGTTGAAGGATTGGTCTCTAGCTTCGTGCTTTTAGGAAGTCTGGCCCCGTGAGAGTCCTTAGGTTGTTGTAAGTGTGACATCAGAGGGGAAGCCAAGACCCCCTCCAAACTTTCATTGCCATATCCTGGCCATCAGGGGGACCTTTTAGGCATGTGTTGCCACCATGATCTGCTGCCTTGTCACAGACCCCAAAGGGATGAAGCCTCACAAAGTACAGGCTAAAAACCCATGTTTCTCTCCACATGTTGACAAAGCCAACCAACACAGGCATCTTCAAGCATGCAAATCTGATCATTTTGAGATTTTAGGATTCTTTCAATGGCTCCCTTCTGCCCTTGTGGTAAAGTTAAAATTCCTTGGCAGTGCAGTAAGGGTTCTGCCCACGACCTTCCTGCTACCTGAAGTAGCTTTTCTCATTCTCCCTGGCTGGATGTTTCTCCAGGCTCAGTTCAGACATCTCCTCCAGAGGCCTTCCTGACGATCCTCTCGCAGCATCCCTGGCACACTGTCAGGACACTTGTCCTGTGTGTCATTCCCATATGCATGTCTCAGCTGGCCTGTGTCTTACTCTCATGGGCTGTGTCCCTAGCATAGAGTAAGTACTCATTAAGCATTTGCTGGAAAACTGAGGCTACTGGAACCTTAGAATCCCTTTCTCCCAATACCTCTTCCACTTCTACCTCACTTACTTTTTTGTATTAGCAAAACTTGAGACAAAAATATCTGTCAAGAGGTAGATCAATGGAATTTTAAGGTGGAGGACATTCTTAGCTCACATGAGGCCTTGACTTCAATATTCAGCACCAAAAAAGAGAATAGTTTAATCCAATAAAAGTAGCCCTGTTAATTTTTTCTGTGGGAATATTAATAGTTTGATTCAGTTGATCGTCCATGAACTAGTCACTTCATCTAAGACAGGAAATACCTCTTCTAGGCCAGAGGCTGGGCTGAGCACTGCAAATATGAAACAGAGAGAGACTCAGTCCATGTTCTCTTCAAAGACCTGAGTGTCCAAGTTCATCATGACGAGATGACGTGCCCAGAGTGGCCCTGAAGAAGGGAGGGTTGTGAGTGCCTTTGGGTTTCTCCTGCTCTTGCTCTGGGCTTGCCCCTAGATTACACTGCCTGTGGCCCTGCAGCCCATTCCCACTCAACTACAAATTTTTTGAGCACAGAGACTGTTGCTCATCGTCTTATTCACTCACGCGAAAAATGTTTAGCCAGGGTCTCCTGTGTGCAAAGCCCTTTTAGGGCCACACACTCTGCCCTGTGGAGCATACACTGTGCCCATCACAGGCTCTAGAGGAACATTTGTTAAATGAATGAAGAGTTGGCCCAGAGAGAGGTGAGTGCTGTCTTCAAACATGTGGAAGGCAGCCGTGAGAAGAAGGGCACATTTGTTCAAGGGCCCTTCTAAGGGCAGAGCTAGGACCTGGGTAGGTACCTTGCGAGGGAGTTGGTCTGAGAAGTTGAGGAACAGCTTTCTGTGGGTAAAAGCTGTACCATGTCATGATACAATGAAAGTAAATGCAGAAGCAGAAGCTTGGAGAAGGCATTTCTACAAACCAAATGATCCTTAGGTGTAGTGAGCCCTTTTTGGTCTTTGTCTTGGTCCAAGAAGTTTATATTTGTAATCCCAAAGATACATTATTGGAATCCCACCAAGTTAATTCCAACCTACCACTCCCAGTGCAACCCTTGGTGAAAATAAAGACACTAAAGCGTATTTATAGTCATGGGGAGCCAAGGGATCCTAATTCCAGCCATGGTGACGGCTATCCAGAACAAAGGCCTTGGCCCAGGGCTAAACTCGGGTTTTATTCAGTCATGAAGGAGGAGTGGCTTGAGGATGAATGATTGAGAATTGCAGGAAGTAGGTGAGTACTGTGAGCTGGGCTAGCTTGAGCTCGCTTTTGTAGTCTAGGCTGGTCTCGAACTTGCAGCAATCCTCCTGCCTCAGCCTCCCAAGTGCTGGGATTACAGGCATGCGCCACCATGCTCCAAGACCAGTCTTAAAGCAAATGCAAAGATTTATTTTTTGGCATAGAAGGAAAATGTGATTGAAAGAAAAAAACTGGAACTCAAGAGAGCACCCTTGCGGTGCACCCAGAGTGCTCTTTTTTCCTAGATATTCCATATATGGAAAACTTGTTTGTGGAAAGCTCAGTGCTGATTTCTAGAAGAGGCTTGTCTGTGATAGCGGTGGTAGAGTAAGGTGAACTTGGGAGCCAGAGCCTGGTGTTGGCTCAAATGTTCAGAGTAGTATTTCTGGCCTCCTTCACTTTCTGGCTCCAGCTCACGAGCCCCAGTGATGAGTGTTCTCAGCTCAGCTCTCCTCCTCTGTTCCTTGAATCTTAATCTCTGTTCTCTACTGTGGACTGGCAACCTGACCTTGGCTCCTAGCTAAGATGGCCTTGGGTACTCCAGAGTAAGGGGTCAAGGCCTGACATGGCCGCTGTGGAGAATGGGACCCAAGACCCACTGATAAGTCCCATTATTCTCCTAACTCTCTCTCTCTCTCTCTCTCTCTCTCTCTCTCTCTCTCTCTCTCTCTCTCTGGATATTCAGTTTTCCCTGTTCTTATGAAATCCTATATGATAATTTGCATTTCATCCATTCTCCACCAGCATGAGGAGCTGGATGGAGAAGTGTGCCCCTCTGCTAGCGAGCCCATTCCCCAGGGGGATGTCTTCTTGTCACTTTAGACCTTCTCTCGGATGGGTACGATTTCCGACATGCTCCACGTTGGTTGGATTTCTTCTCTTTGTCACTCCAGCCTTGATCAAATGGAAGCATTGGAGGTGGTGCTTTTGCATTTCAGTTAGGGTGGTGACTTGATCGAAACAAAATCTGGAAAGTTGGGGCAGGAAAGGTAGCTCAGAATAAGCACCTGCCTAGCAAGTGCAAGGTCCTGAGTTTAAACCCTGGTGCTGAAAAAAGAAAAGAGAAAAAAGAAAAAATTGGGAAAGTTCCTGGTACAGGCAGGGAGCAGCGAGAAGTGGTGTGGGGTTAGGGACCTGCGATTTCCCGGTGACTCAGCCTGTGATCTTCCAGGAGAGATCTCAGCGAAGGCAAGCGGGAGTCTGAGCTTGCTCTCTCGGAGCTCTTTGCTGCTGCTGCTGCTGCTGCTTGTTTTAGAAATCAGACGGAGCGAGTCAGCGACTCCTACCCAGCTGCTCGTGGAGATTAGCATCATGGGTCCCAGGGAAATGCCTTTCTGGAATTTATTAGCTCCTTATTTCTTTTTCTCTTTTTCCCACAATTCTATTCCTATCTCATTCTCAGTGATTCTTAGGCATTTGGGGTGCATGTTTTTGTACAAACAGTATTTCTTTGCAGTCTTTTTAGTTCATGCTCATGTTCCACTTCGTTCTCACCGCCCCCACCCCACACTGTTCCTAGCACCCATGCTGCTACATGTACACCTAACCAATTGCCTCAGTGCTGGGGCACAGTACTACCTGGTGTGCATGAGTGCTAAAGCACAGTGGCCACTAGGCTTTATGACTTAATCTCAGCAATGCAGATGCAGGTAGCTGCAAACGCTCACCACAAATAACTCACATCCACAGCTCCTTGTGGAACTGAAGGAGAATCTCGAGGGCTGTGTATCTAGTTGCTGTCCTGAGTGTGACTCACCAGAGTGCTCTGCAGAATGTCTGTCCATTTTCTCACCAGCAGGGCTCACATCTCTGCCAGCACTGCACACCACCTTTCTTCTGGTATTTCATTAATCTGAATGGAACATGGGCCATGGAGATAGCTCAACGTCTAAGCACCTGCCTAGCAAGCACAAGGACTGGGGTTCAATCCCCAGTGCCCCATGTTGTACTGACCCAACCCCCCCGCCAGGCGCTCCAAGCTGGCCACCATGACTGGGCAGCCATCAGGACTGGGTGCTGTGATGCACGCCTGCAGCCCCAACACTGGGGAAGCTGCAACAGGAGAATCAGTATGATTCTGCGTAGTGAAACCCTCTACTGAGTACAGTTTTTAAAAATTAAATTAAAAAAAAAAAAAAAAGGAGCATGGTGACAACTCATTTTCCTTTACATTTTTTGGGTTCCTAAAACTTGTGAGTCTCCTTTCATGGCTACAATGGTGGACACTTGGTAAATTCTCAGCTTCTGTCCAAGTTAGTCTCTGATGGCACTCACATCCTCCCAGGAACTGCCCACCCCCAAACTAAGCTGAGGATTCAACCTTTCATAGGAACAGCACCCACTCAGTGACTGACCTGAGTTCCAGACACATCTGAAGACAACTACCAGTCTCACAGTTCCCCCATGACGTCTCCAGAGGCCTGGGCTGTCCTGGTCATGGTTCAGATTCTTACCCAATCCTTTCTGGCTTCCCTGCCTCTCCATGGTACTCAGGACTGCTGCTAAAATCAACCCCACAGCCACGCCAGCTGTCCACCCGCGTCTGCGCCCCAGGCCTACCACTGGGGATCTGCACCTTCATCTTCAGGGGAAGGCCTGCTTATGTCCTTTCTTCATTTTTTTTTTATGCCACTGCAGTCATAAATACCCAAGATCCTTGCTTATTCTTCACATCAACCCCTCCTTGGCTTTGGATATTACAAATTCTCCTCCTATAGTGCCAGTAATCTATCAACTTTGGGATCTTCGTTGATTAGAAATCCCTTAATAGCAGACTGGGTAATTTTTATATAATTGGATTCATATTTTTCTCCTTTTTGTCTTTTTGAGACAAGGTCTCGCTGTGCAGTTCAGACTGGCCTTGAGCTCATTTTTGTAGCCCTGGTCTCGAAATTGCACCAATCCTCCTGCCTCAGCCTCCCAAGCGCTAGGATTATAGATGTGCACCACTATGTCCAGCCTAGATTCATAAAATTTTTCCTTCTGATTTTTGCTTCCAGGGTCTTGCTCTATAAGAGCTTTCCTGGATTGTAGAGGTTTGTCCCTGCATTCTGTTGCTTTGTTTTGTTTTGAATCTTTTAAACTTAGGTCTTTAAACTACTTAGGGCCCTCTTTCATACATGGTATTAAATAGCTATAAAGTCCAACTTGTTTTTATTTTTCTGCTACAATGAGCCCACATCCTAAGTACAATGTATTAAACTCTAGCCTTTCCCTACTAATCAACTGATTTGTGGGAACACCTTTACCCTATAAGTTCTGGCATAGGAAGATACCTAAAGGTATGCAAAGTCTCTGCTCTGTTCTCTTGATCTACTTGGGTGTTTTTTAAATGGTTCTCATTACTACAGAGCTCTATAATATGTCTTAATAACAGACTGGGTAAAGACCCTCATCACTATCTTTTTCAAGACTGTCCAACTTGTCTTTCTCCTGTCCCATCCTTCTTTGATTTTTATGGCTCATTTCATGAAAGTGAGCTGGACTTGATACACTTGCCTTGGGCCAAAAGCTCTGGGCTGAGCAGGCAGGAATGGGTCTGCTAGCTGCCACTCCTGAATGGTGACCTGCATCACAAGCCATGCGCACACAAGCACAGGCGAGAGACTTTAGGAAGAAGTCAGGCCAAGAGATGGTATCTGCCTTGCCCTGGCCTCTCAAAAGCCTTGACTATTCTCTACAAAGAGAAACCAATCTGATCCAAGAGAAACAGTCAAAGGCACACCGATTTTAATGAGCCTGAGCATTAAATCAGACCTAGTAATGAGTGACATTAACAATACAGTCCTGCCAGGAGGCCATCCTATCTGGAGCCTTGGTTGGCTTGGCCCCTTGCTCCTGAGGACTGCCAAGGCCTGTGAAAAGCTTAGTTCAGTGCTACTTCTGTCTCCATGGCTTCTGCAGCTTCAGCTCCTCTGTTTCTGAAACCTCAGCTTGAAGGCATGTAGCGTTTCCTTCTGTGATAATTAGGAGCCTGTGAACGGGCTGCAGTTAGTCATCTGCTGTGTGAAGATGAGTGGTGCCCCAGCTCTGGAGGTGCAGAAGGGTTCAGACTTGTCAGAGCTGTGGGCAAAGGCAGAAGCTGATGAGGGGGGATGAGTGGGTGACTCATCACTGAAACCTTGAACCCCGAGTTTAAGGAGAGGGCCCCAGCTTTCTAATGCATCTTGGCGCCCAGAATGGAATATGCTTTGCTTCTGCTTTCTCCTCACCAACAACTGCAAGGCTGGGAGATTGACACCAGGTTCCTCCAAACTGCGCTTCTAGCACTGACTATCTGGCTACACCCTTTGCTTCCCTGTCCTCTGTATTTCTTTGGTCAGTGTAGCTCCAGTGACCTCACACACTGGCTCTCTTTGGGCCAAAATTCCTAGGCTCAGTGCTCAGCAGAGCCAGACTGCACTTGCCCCTGTGCTGTGTCATTCTCATGGCCCTTTTTTTTCTCCGAGGCAGGGGAGGATTGAGCAAGAATCTAAACTGTGACCAGGACAGTGCAGGCCTCTGGAGACACCTGCTATGGGAGGAGGGGAGTGAGGCAGTAAGAACAGAGGGGGTAATGGGCACACGGGTCCCAGCAGGTGTCTTCAGAGGGTCTGAAACTCATTTTAAGATCATTATCTTTGAGAGAAGGCATTTTTAATTCACTTGTGGAGTGGTATTTCTTCCCAGGTGGACCCACACAATGCTGGCCATCGGCTTCCCCATGTTTATCCCCAAGAGAGTAAACAAGTGCGGTCGCTTGGCCCTGTGGATCTCATTGCCTAACCAGCATGTCTTTCTCATCCTGCACTCACGTTGGCTCCCACCCTAGGGCTCAGAGAGACCCGTAGCATCTGCTCCCATTGGGGAACAAGTCACACCCAAACTGGAGCACCAAGGAGCCTGGAAAACATTCCTGCTTACTTGGAGGGCTCAGCTGAAGGAGGCTCTGAAGGCCCAAGTTTAGGGACTGTATTGCCTCACCTTTCTGGACCTAAGGGCCACTCCAGAAAAAGCCTTCCAAGTTCCTCTTCCCACTTCTCTGGATGTATGCTGGAAGCTTAATGGTCCTCTTGTCTTCTTGAGCTCACCTTTATGTGTAATAACCAGCATTCGGGTCTTCTACAGGCTGCTCCAGAGATCAGCCACTGAGTCTTAAAAAGACACAGCCTTGGCACAAAACCCTCTTTGGCGGTTTAGGGACTCACTCTGAGAGATATAGGAGGGTCTATCCAATTTCAGGGCTATCAGTAAAGAAAAGAAGCAGTCTGTGCTTCTGCTTTAAAATGCTAGTGTGGCCAGGAATAGTGGCCCTTATCTGTAATCCCACCATCCTGCAAGGTTGATGCAGGAGAAATGTAAGTTCAAATCCAGTCTGGATAACTTAGTACTTGGCCAAACCCAGTCTCAAAATATAAAATAAAATAAGGGGGAGGGGAATATATCTCAAAGGCCCCAAGTTCAATCTTAGTGCCACCTCCACCAAAAAACCTAATGCTTGGGAAGTCATCCAGGAAGCATCCATTTTGCAACTTTGAGAAGCAGCACATGAATAGGAAAAGGAGGCACCAGAGGTAGGGACCAAGCTGCTGACTAATCCAGAGCTGTGTGGAAAACTGGATCATCTTCACCCTAGTCCCCCGGCCCTTGGTCAGGCCATGGGAAGCACATAGAGCTTTTGGAAAAGGCCAGTCATGTCATCTGCTCTGGTGCCAGGCAGGTGACAATGACCCCTTTTGGGCCTCCAAAGGATTCTCGAATGTGCCTCTTCTTAAATCCTCTGCTGTCTACCTGTCTAAGTCTTAGAGACTCTGTGGCCCTTCTAGAAGGCTGAGTGTCTCCCAAACAGAGCTGGCTGTCTAAGGGTAATTGCATCCTATAAATGGGCTTTCCTGTATTTCCTTTTACCCAAGGTAATTAAATCCACACATTATAGGCTTTGGGGAAGACCATGTGGCAAAGACTTCACAGCATGGGCTCTGAACTTGTTCTACCTGAGGGAAGTGGGTAGGCTCCACTACCCTGGATGGTAGGCTGCGCTAAGCCACTCTGAAGAAAGTCAAATGTGGGTGAGGAAACGGGGCTCTAAGGCAGAGATGGGCCTGAGGAGCTAGGTATCAGGGGTCCATTTTCTGGGGTCCATTCCTTCTGCTTCAAGTCACCTCTTTTTTCTAGAAGGTTGAGAAGCTCAGTGCTATGGTTAGCAATCTGTCAGCTCTGGTATCACCAGAAAGAGCTGTTTCCCTAGGAATGACACATCGATCAGGGTCATCCTGCCAGGCCTTTCAGGTGCCGGAGAATGTAGGTAAAGAGCAGCTAGAGCAGGAAGGGACTTGGATTCCTTTAGGACCTACAAAAACTGTACTTGCTCATGTTTTATTACTATACTGAAGTCCCTGAGGCTCATCTAAGAGGTCTCTTTCGATTACAGTTTGGGAGACTGAAAGTCCAAATATTTCCAAGTCTTACCAGGGCCACCTTGGCTACAGCAGCTTGTGACAGATGGCACTACAGTGGCATGAATATGGGCAAGAGGAAAATCTGCCAGCAGGAAGCAGAGCAAGGGAGGGCCTAGTCCTATGTCTGTCATCCAGCCCCACCTTTGGGGGTGGGCAATGGGGATTAAGCCTAGAGCCTTTGCACTGAACTCCAGATCTAGCTGTTTAATTTTTTAAAAAAGTTTTTAGATGGAAATCATGTAAAATCTCTAAATTGCCTCGAATGGGCATGACCCTGCAGTCCTCCTGCCTCAGCCTCCCAGAGTGCTGGGGTTGCAGGGATATAGCACCACACCAGGCTAGGCCCCACCTATTAGGTTGTGCCACCTCCTACACTGCCTCACTGGAGACCAAGCTTCCAATACCCAAACCTATGAGGGACAAAACACATCTAACACCCAGCAGCAGAGTCAAAGAAAATGCACAAAACACTGCAAATGGGAAACAGTCCAGAGAAGGGCGCACAACCCAGCTAAGAGGGAAAGAAATACAAAGCTAGAACTAGATCATGGGCTCTGCTACACATCTACTAAGCAGTAACCACCTTGCCCTTGAACTTGCAGCATAAGACCAGCCACCACATCCCCTACAGAGGTGGCCTGTGCAGTGTGAAATGAACTTCAATCATTTAACTCCAATGATACATTTGTATTTGCTTGGGCCCTGATTTGCTTCTTGACTTTATCTTGAAAATCCTCTCCTATGACTCTCTTTCTATCCTCCTTGGCCATTTCAGCTCACCCAGTTTGACCTGGCAAAATGAATGTGGATGACGAAATTCAGTGATAGCGCATTTCTATGCTGGGGGCAATGGCACACTTAAGTGGAGCTGGAAGCCCTATGCATTGATTACATCTTTCAGGAGAGTAATCTAGTGATAGCAGGAGCTGAGACCTAGCCGTGAGCAAGTCATTTTATCTAGGGAAGCACATCCTGAGTACAGAGGCCCAAAGGGATAAAAGAACTACTGCTACAAAAATAACCATAGGAGTGTTATTAGTGCTAACGAATTAGAAATAATGCAAGCAGTCAATATTCAGCTTGAGGCAAACTGGAGAGCTAATTTTAATGCACTCGCAGTATTCAAGTTTAAATGGACCAACGTGAAGACTGTTGACTCAAAACAGTCTGAGTATTAACCAATGTTAAAGAAAAACTAATGGGAAAGTATATATTTCACAGTGGTTCTGACATTAAAATGCGATGGGCATCAAAAGACAATAGAAAGGTAGACATTTAATGTATAATCAATTTTCCCTTTGAATAGTTGTGTAGATCCCGAAGATGTTGAAAAGCTGTGTATGTTCATCACAGGTTTATTAAATAAAATGAAAAAGTAGGGCGGATAGGGTATTCTTGTGGGATTCGTTCCTGTGCTGGGTGCAGAGAGGGCCTGACTGCTCTTTCGTTTTTAGCTTCTTCCCCAAAGTTTCTCTTAACTCAAGGAGGAACTTTTGTAGCCTCATCTTTGGCTGTACCGTCCCCAGCCTCTGCTTCTGCTGCCCAGTAGACTGAGTTGCAGGAAATCCTTCTTTTATGTTTTTGTAACCCAGTTTTCAAAAGTCAACTGAAGCCTATTATTATTGGAAAGTACCCGAAGATCATTGCCATGGGTATCTGCCCTTGAGCTAAATGACAGACTCAGTAGGCTATCTTGGGCAGTTCACTTTCAGACTTCAGACCAGTGTGGGCCTCTATTTCCTTATCTATAAAATGGTAGCATTGGACCAGTTTTCTAAAGTGGTTGAAATTTTTACCTTTCCACAGCTCTATCTCTGGACCTAGACTGGGTAAAAGCCCTGATGAGCAATTCTCATCACTCAATAAGAAGAAACACTGCCAGCCAACTCTCTGGAAGTCAAGGCAGCAGTGTAACCAGGCTACAGGAGCAAGAGCCCACAGAGGGCTGATGAGAGGGCTGGAGTGCAGCTTCCTGGCAGAGCACTTGTCTACATGTGTGAGGCCCCAGTGTTTGCCCCAGCACTGCAAAGGGGGAGTGCAGATTAGAAGAAAATTAGACATTATGCATGGTTGGGACCTTCTTCAACAGACAATAGCAGCTCCATGTTTCTTGATAAGCCAGAAAGTTTCAGCAAGAAGAAATTCTTTAAAAGCAGGTTCCCAGCAAGTGCAGGGGCCAGGAGCTTAATCCCCAGCCCTGCTGTGCCAGCCCCGCTCCCCAGGGTGTGTTGAGATAGCAATTGAGACTGGTCGCGGTGGTGTAAGCCTGTAATACCAACTCCTGGAAGTCTGTAAACAGGCAAATCATTATGAGTCCAATCTAGTAGTAAGATCCTGAACACCCTGTAGACCCTTCTCTAAAAAAAAAGCAGATGCCCAGCCAGGCGAGGTGCTGTACAACTATAGTTCTATTGCTTGGGAGGTTGAGACAGGAAATTCACCATGAGTTTGAGGCTAGTCTAGACTACAAAGTGAGTTCACTTTCACTGAACTGCATAGTGAAACCGTGTGTGTGTGTGCGTGCGTGCGTGCGTGCGTGTGTGTGTGTGTGTGCGTGTGTGTGTTTGTGTGTGTGTTAAAAGTAGACTCCTGAACCAGGCCTGTGGCACACACCTGTAATCCCAGCATTGGGAGGCTGAGCCAGGAGGATTTCTATGAGTTTAAGACTAGCCTGGGGGCTACAAAAGTGAGCACAAGGCCAGCCCAAAGTGCATAAGGAGACCCTGCCTCAATCAGTCGATCAATTAATCAATCAGTCATCAAATGGAGACTCCCAAGAGTCTTGATCTTGGGTTTCCAGAGTAAGACATTCTGAGCAACTTTGAAACTAAATAGAGGCGTTGCAGTGATCAGCCTCCAGCGCTGACAGCTCTCCACCACAGCTGCCCAGAGAACCAAGCAAGAGGAACAGAGCCGTCCCACAAGCTTTAGCCAACTGAAGAAAATCAGACAGTCTTCTGGTTCATGTGATCTAGTTTCCTCTCACCTCTCTGACACAGAGAGGTGAGAGGAAACTAGAAACTCTAAGACAAAGTGGCCAGTTGCGGGGTGCTACTTGGTCTCTAAATCTAGTGAGCATATCTGTCTTAGGGCAGTGAAAAGTGGGTGATGGGGAGGGATCAAGGGGCTTGGAAGAGGGAGAAGCTTTTGACTGCTTTTGGCAGAGAGTAGTTGCCTCCTGGTTGCTTCAGTGCCAGGCTACAAGAAAAGAGTAGGTGGACCTCTTTCTACAAAGAGTAATTGAACAGAGGTGCTGGGGAGGACAGTCTGGGAACAGGAGTGTCCTGGCTACAGCAAAGAGCTTATGAGAATGGCGGCCATCACTGATGTGGAGCTGTATGAATTAGTTTTCACTAACAAGAAATAATCCCCAAACTCATGGCTCAAAACAGCAACCATTTACTTGGACCCCCATGCAGTGGGTAGGCTGAGCTGTCCTTCTGGTCTGAGCCAGTATGACTGAGCTCTGTGGTTCTCGTGTCTGTGGTCAGCCAGCAGCACAGTGACTGAGGAGGACCCACACATACATCCGGCAGCTGGCAGGCTGTTCACCACTGTTAAGTGCTGACTGGGCCACACAGCTCTCAGCGACCTTCAGCCTGGCATGGGTTTGTTTAGATGGTTCCCAAAACAGGAAGTTGTAAAGTCCCCTGGAGGCTAGGCTTGGAATCTGTACCTTGTCACTTTCAGTGCGTTCTGGTCATCTAAGCAAGGTACAAGGCCAGCTAGGGTAGTCAATTGTCCCTTTTGTCTGGAACTCAAGGATGTAGGACTTTCAGAAGAAAAACTGAGAAATTCCTGAATGACTCAGGACAGTTGTTCACTCTAATTGGTCAGCCCAGACTCAAGGTGTGTGGAACTTGGCCAAACAATTCTCCAAAGATGTACAAATGACCAACAAACATATGGAATGGCGTGCAACATTGGGAATTGTTAGGTGAGTGCAAATCAAAAGCACTACAAGACACCACTTCATACCCACTAGGATGGTTATCATTAAAAACCCACAATAAACAAAATAAGTGGTGGTGGGAACATAGAGAAGCTGGAAGGCTACACGTTGGTGATGGGACTGCAAAATGGTGCAGTGGGTGTGGAAAATGGTATGGCGATTCCTCCAAAAACTCAACATAGAAATGCAACATGATGATTCAGCAATCCTGGTTCTGGGTGTATGCTCCACAAAAAACAGGGACTCAAATAGGTATTGTATACCAACATTCATAGCAATATTATCCATAACAGCAAAAAAGTGGAAGCAAGCCAAGCATCTACGGATGGGTACATGAATAAACAAAGCATAGTGTGGGCATGCAATAGAATACTATCACTCCACCTTAACAAGGAAGGAAACTAGCCAGGCCTGACTGTGTAGGCAGGCTTGTAATTCCAGCACTCCGCAAGGCTAAGGCAGGACAATCAGAAGTTTGAGCCCAGCCTGGGCAACTTGGCAACTTAGCAAGAGCTTATCTCAGAATAAAAGTAAGAAACACACGAGGGATGTAGTTCAGTGTGAAGAAGGCCTTGGTTCTGATCCGTAGTGCAGCCCAAATGCTGATATGTGGTGAAATATGGATAAACGTGAAGGCTTCATGCCAGATGAGATGAGCCGGTTACAGACAGACAAGTATAGTAGGATTTCACTAAAATGAGTTACCTAGAATGGCTAGATTCCTAGAGACAGAAGTAGTATGGGGGTTGCTTGGGGGAGGGAAGAGATGAAAAGGGAAAGTTGGTGTTTCATGGACAGTTTCTGATTGCAGATAAAAAAGTTCTACAGGTGGTTAGAGGTGAAAGTGGAACAACACTGAGATTGTACTGAACGGCACCGAATTGTACATTTTTAGAATAGTAACATTTATGCCGGGTATCCATTTCTACAACTTTTTAAAAAGGAAGTGGGAAAACAGACTCCCCCATTGAAGAGAGGAGCAATTGTGGCTATTCTTTTTTTTTTTTTTTTTCCCAGCTGCCACAGGGGCAGACAGCATAAAGGAAGCTGAGCCACCCGAGTGGCTCATAGTATCTGAGGAAATCCATGGGGAGACAGCTTGCGAGATGCAAATATTGACTATTTTAAAACTTTCCTCTGGAAGTGATAATAGCTTATGATTGTTCATTCAGGTGAGAAAAGTGAGAAATTAAAGAAGGTCCATGTTTGGTCAGCGGGCAAAGCTCCATGATAGAGCATTTGCCTAGCATATGTGAGACCATGGATTCCAAGGAAGAAGATATACATGGTGTGATCAAAATACGCAGTGAGTGTTTAAAGTTTTAAATTTTATTACAGTAAAGGATCTATTGCCATTAGTCCCCCTCAAACTTCCCCCTCCTGTTGAACACACTTCAACCATCATCCTTACCACTTTCTGAAGGAGTTCTAGAGGCTCTCTTTCCCGAGTGTCTTTCTGAGCTGTGATCAGAACTGCTGTGAATACTGCTGCCCAGAATTATTCAACAGAAATGAAGGCCCAGCCAGCCCCTGGGCTGCCTCTGCCTCCTTGTTCCTCTGTCTGTGTTTATGGAAACTCTGAGTGTGCTTGATTCTCTCAACTAGGGGCCAAGGAGCAAGTGGCTGGAAGGAGTAAGGAAAGATACCAGTGGTGTGGATGCCAAGGTTGGGGTGGGTGTAGAGTTACTTGAGGATGCTGGGAAACAGACAACCAATGCAAACGACCAGACTCTCTGAATGTTGTGGCTGAAAGAAACTTGAAAGATGTCTAGTTTACTCTTCCCATCTGGAAGATGATTCTAGAAAACTTCAGGAACTGGTTTGGGCGTCATTCAGGAAGCCAGAAGTAGTACCAGACCGAACCAGTAGTTGGGACAGTTTTCTCATTTCTAAGTTGGATCTCTGACTACAACATCCAAAGACTTCCAAGTTCTCACTGAGCCTTCTCCCCTTCAAAGCTGGAGAGGGCGTGGTGAAGCCTACCTAAGTTCTACTCCTATCCCTAGGTTTAGTTCCACTATTGCAGCTCCAATTGTACCCTACGGCCCACAGCTCACAAGCACAAGCCTTCTGGCTTTCTCTGCCCTAGAAAGTCTAGTACATTCCACCTACCTGTCCCCTTATTAGCTGCTTACCAGAGGGATTCTAGTGCATTCCCAATGAATCCTCCTTCTCAGATCCATGATGAGAAGTTATTTTGAGCATAATTTCTTCTCACATCTGATTTAATTTGCTTCACATTTAAAGATCAACAGTAGGGGGCACTGCTCATCTCAGGGAGGCTGAAGGGCTAAGAGAAGCACTCTCTGTTATGGTGGAGAGAAAAATTTCTGGGAAGAACCCCAATGGGGAAGCATCTGGCAAATGGGTTTACTGATCCAACTGTCTTTTCCAGCTGGGAAGGCTTCCATAACTGGGAAAAGCTAGCAATAAGCCCGTAACATTCAGCTCCATCCAAGATGCCTGACGATGTTCTCGGAGGCCCAAGATGGGAATCAACACATTTAAAGATCTACTGGGCATAAGTTACTGGAGCCCAGGTGAATAAGACCAGGGCTCAGGAGGCCCTAAGTACTTGGTATCTAAGACCAAGCAGCAGGGGGTGTAACCCAAAAGTAGAAACTGGAAACACCCACCTGACCGCCACTGCCCTGTCTCTGCCATGATCCTGTCAAAGTAATACCAGAAATGGACTCCAAAACTACATAGAGAGGCCAGGCCAGGCCAAGAGGGAGGAGGAAAAAGCCAGGAAATGAAGCAGTGGGCTGAGAGAGGGATGGGAAGATGGCAGAAGCAGACCAGGAAGCCAAGGGTTAAGGGGGGTGGACACCATATTAGTTAGTATGCAGGTTCTGCTATGGGACAGATGGAATTATTTTCCAATAAAATGGGCCCAGCCACCGAAAGTCTCTGGAGGTTGGGACTTCTTATTTTCTTAGTCTTATTCTCTCCTCCCTCCAGTGTCTCTAAGCCATTGTCTTTCCACACTGACCCACCTAGGTCACAATAATACCCACACTCCAGCCGAAGTAAAGGGGGTTGTGGCAGGGCAGGGCTTACCCTCACCCTCTCCATTCACATGCCACTGAGCAGAACTTGGCCACACAGCCACAGCTGGCACCAGAGGAGGCTGGGAGTTGTGGCCTCTATTTTAAGTGGCTGTGTCCCCTGCTAAGGAGTCCGTGGCTATGAAAGAAGGGAAAAGAGGATCCAAGCAGTCTGCCACAGGCCCAGCCCAGAGGGGAACCAGGCAAAATAGGATCCATGGAAGGTGCCAAGTGCAACAGCTCCTCTGAAGCCCCTACTGGGACTGTGGGGCTGTAAGTGACAAGGTCACTTGGTCACTGAGAAGAGAGAGGCACAGAGAGACTGTAATCATAAAAAAAAAATGACAGAAACTTTTTTTTTTTTTTTTTGTCTTTTTGAGACAGGGTCTCGCTATGCAGTTCAGGCTCACTTTGAGCTCACTTTGGTAGCCCAGGCCAGTCTCGAACTTGCACCGATCCTCCTGCCTCAGCCTCCCGAGTGCTGGGATTACAGGCATGCACCACCACACCCGGCATGACAGGAACTTCTTGAAGGCCTATGTTTGAGTCAAGCCCTGAATGACAGGTGGGATTTTGGTACTAGATGAAGAAAAGGTCATGCCAGGAAAACATGCCTTTGGGTAAAGAGTAGAACCTAGGATAATAGGAGCCATTGAGGATCTTTCAGGGGAGTAGTGGGGCCATGGGGTCGGCCACCCTGGTCTCACATGGACAAACACAAGATGTTTTAATGCCAAGATAAAGGAAAAAAAACTATACAGGAGAAATTGCTCTTTTTAAAACTTTGTTCTTTTGAAAATACCTAGCTCTGCAACTGCTTCATAGCTTTGTAGTTACTTTCTTAACCCCTGTAACCATGAGAACGTAACTGCTCATGCAGGATCCCTGATTGTACTCCCGTACCAGGGTTCATGAACTGATGAGCTTTAATCCACCTTTGTAACCGGTGATCTTACCTGCTAGCTCATCAGAGGAACTGCGAGGCCGTTCTGTCTCACCTTTGTTCCCCCTGCTTATGCATCATATAAATTCCCTAGTCCACCAAACATCAGGCCCTGATATTCTGGGAAGGATACTAGGCAGTGCCTATGATGCCATTAGATCAACTTTCAAACCCCAGGTGTCGTTTTGGTGTTTCTGCTTGCCATTACAAATGCGGGCAAAGGAGAAAGCACAGTGGAAAATGAGGCTTGGACCCCAGGCTTCAGGCTGAGCTTATGAAGTCAGACCTCACTGACTTTACATAAGAAGATGCTGGTTCCCCCATGCTCTGAAGACAAGCAAGTCTGGGCCCTCACTTCTTCTGTATGTAGGAGCGAGAGGGTGGAGCCATCTGCCATTGCTCAGAGGCATCCCTGGCTCACTGATCCCTGTACACTCAGATGCTTGACACTAACTTTCAACTCGATGCTTTGGTTCCTAGGAGGTATCCCTATGGGGACAGCGAAGAGGATGAGAGCCAGGCTGGCATCATCCTGAGAATGTAACAGAGCCGGAAGAGTTGTGAAACCCAGGAGATTCTACTAGGCAGATCTGCAGTAAATACTTGTTATAAAAATAAACCCAGGCTGCTATTCAACAATGAGCAATCCCCTGGGTTGCCAGCACTGGAAGTACTCATATGTCTTTGGGCACATGGCTGAGGATGCAGGCCAACCCATGGCAGCATGGCACATGCACATGCGCACGCTCAGTCTCCTAGGTAACACTGCAGACTCACACCTTCACTTGCAGCTTAGGGTAGAGATACACAAAGGCCCAAGTTTGAGCCAAACAGACAGCAAAATAGTCATCACTGATGTAGGGAGAGGGAGCTAGGATGCACTGGGTGTAAGAAGGCTGAAGGGTTTTTATTGACTTCATAGTTCATAACAGTCCATGGTGTGGAGTTAGCACAAAAAAAAAAAAAAAAACCGCTAAGGTGATCCTTGCTTGCACTCAAGCCAGTAGACAACTGAGAACAAAGAAGAATAGCAAGCCTGTTTCTGATCAGCACACTCATAAAGTACATCCAGAGGTATGAGAACTTAAAGCTATGGAGAAGATTGGCAGAATGGGAAGCTCCTTCCTCCTGGAGGAGACCTGGATGGACCTGAGCACCACTGTCACATGCATGAGTCCAACCCATGGAGCCCCTCCCAAGGACCCACCTCTCCTGTTCCTCAACAGTCCCTGCTCTCCAGGAATCACCAATTTAAAGGAGAGAAGGACACAGCTAGAACAAAACATATTGAAAGTTCAGGCATAAATAACCAATTGAGTGGAACCAACCAACCGAAAGCTATGGATGACCAGAAGACAGGTATCACATCAGGAGGGGCTTCCTGGAAGAAGTAGCATTGAGCTGGGCATTGGCGAAAAAACCTCTCCAGAAAGAGGTAGATTCATTTTGTTTAGTTAAGTACCCACGGCCATCCAGGCTCAGAAGCCTCCTTGGGAATGCGTCTCTTGCTATAGATCTAACACAACCCCAAAGTGCCAGAGAAACAACTGCAGGAGCTCAGAGAACCACTGGCTGCCTCATCCCACTGCTGCTGACCCCCCTGGGCCGCCTACCTAGATGCTAGCTAGCATCTGCTGAGTGAGTGGTGAAGGGCTGAGGGAACGGATTGCCCTGGGTTCCCTGCCTCCCCACAGAGAAGCAGAGCTCGCAGAGCACACAAGGCAGGGCCCCAGTTTAGTAGGGGCGAGTGCCTGAGCCTTGTGGTTTCCCAGTGCTGTCAGAGAGCATAGGTGTTGGTTAAGGCTGAGGCCACAGGTGCCCCACAAACCCCTAGGGGCAGGTTAACTTTGCTGTCCTCTGTGGCTGCAGCTTCTTCACCTGCCTACGAGTATCATTACTCAGAGGAGCCTCTCCATCCCACCGCTCCTCTTGACAGTGAAGCTGAAGAGTGAGCTTCACTACCTGGTTGTCTTCGTCCCTGCATCATCAAATGCCTCATCCACAGCTGTGTGTGTGTGTGTGTGTGTGTGTGTGTGTGTGTGTGTGTGTGTGTTGGGGGGGTATTCCCTAGATGCAAAAGATGCCAGGGCTTTGGGGATGGGGAGGCAGGATTTGAACATCTGGAAATCATCTGGCACAGCCCCCTTGTTTTACAGACTAGAAAACAAAGGGATACGTCCTGCCCATTGTCAAGGCTTGAGCCCCTGGAGAACGGGGACCAGGGCTCTGGCCTCCTGATTTCTCTTCTGAGACTCCTCTGTGGCATCCGGTTATTTCCTCTTCCATAAAAGTCAGCCCCTCCCAAGCCTCTGACCATGGCCACGTGCCAGGGGTTTCTAATACGACTGCACAGCACAGGAATTGGGTACGCTTTGCTTTCTTTATGTACAGAAGCATAAAAAAAGATCAAAGCATTTACAATTTGATGATGGTCCTAAATGCAAGTTCAAATTGCTGAGTTAAACAGCCAGCAATTTTTAGAGGGCTTCCCGGAGCAATTACTCAAGAAGGAATTAGACTGGATTTGCCTTTGGCTCCTTCTCATCCCTCCCACTGCCTGGAAAGGGAAGACGGGGGACTCACGAAGACAATCTTGAGAGATTACTGCTAATTACAGATTTTTACCTGCCTAATGTTCTTTTACTTCACACGTTAATTAAATCAAGACCAGGTGGCTTACAGATGGGTTCGCCGCTGGCTATCGTAAGAGATTAATAGATGCCAGCAAATGGGTATGAGGGAAAGCTCTTGAGTTTTATGGGTCATCGCTGCTGCTGCGCTCAGCAGAAATCATGACAGAGAGAAAAAGGCTCCTCTAGCTTAAGTGGCCTAGTTCATCTGAACTTCGGCACAGCCCTGTGTTAGACACCTCAGAGCTCCCAGAGCAGGCTGGTCCCCCCACCGACAGATCCAGCCAGTCCTGAAGACCCAAGGGAAATCAGGCCTCTGAAGATTAGGTCTGTGACTGAGAACCAGAGGCTGCACATCGGGCCTTGTGCAGCCTTGGGAGTCAATCTACGAACAAACCTGGGAGCAGGCTTCTGTTCACCTGCTCTTCCTCAGCCAATTCTTAACCCCTTGCCATCACATAAGCTAAGAGAAAGGAGAGGACAGAGGCAGAACCAGAAGTCCAGGACTTATTTCTGCCCCAGTAAGATAGACTTTGGGTTAAAACACAGAAGGCCATCTCTGGCATAGCTCCGCCAGGACCCAGGGTGCCCACTCCTGTTAGCAGGGCCAGGTCAGGTTTTCTGCTTGAGGACTCAGCACCAAGGCTGAGGTCAGGACAGAGGAAGAAGGGAAGGAAAACCAGGGCAGAAGAAAACAAAGGTCACTTATTATTCACAAAGGAAGCATTTGTTCCAGCATGAAAACCCCTGAGCTTTCAAACAGCCCTGGACCACTCACTGGAGCCCTCAGCTCACACTAATCAGTTCCAAATGCTCCCTGTAAGCTGCCTTCCCTCACACTGGCTCTGATTCATCACCACCAAGGCCTGGTTTTTGGGTGAGATGAATGATGAGCACCCCCGGTCCCTGAAATGTCACCTACATGTTATTTGGAGGCAAGCCACACACTCAGTCTTGGGGACGATGACGACAGAACATGTACTCAGATTGGTTGGGCAACTCACATTCCTTGTCACACAATACTGGATGGCGTCCACCCTCCCCCATGGCAAGCTCACCAGAGAGGCCTGGGTTTAGGGCAAGGCTTAGAAGTGATTCAGCAGTATTTGGCAGCCAGCAGTCATGCCATGCCATCCTCATCCCAGAAACCAGCAGAGCCCTTAAGGTAACAATCAGGTCTGTTCATTTTCTAATTGTCTGCCTACTCTGTTCCTGTATCCATTCCCCAGTGGTCTCTTGGCCCTGTGATACCTGTCTGCAACCCTTGGGTGCCTTCCACAGCACAGAATTCAAAGTGTGGGTTACCTCTGCACACTAGGGGTGGGAAAAGGTCTACTTGAAGTAGAGAGTTGGGCCGGACCAGGGCCAGGGCCAGATGAAGCAACCGAGGCCCCAGGCTCAACCCTGCACCTGTAAAACCTTGGCGTCAGTGCCTCTGAACCCAGTGCATCCTGGGTACCTTGCCCTCCTCCTCACCCTAGGGAGCAGGGGCTTTCTATCCCTGAAGGAAACTAGTCACATCCCTATTTCATAAGCCAGGGAAACTTCTTAAAAATACACCAACACCAGGCCAATTAAATGTGGGGCCTGAGTAAGGGAGACACAGGTCCTGTAGTCCCCTGTGCAGCTGAGGTGAAGAACTGCAGGTCTAGGGGCTCACATGGGATCCCAGGGGTGGATGAGTGGTCTGCCTGTGTTTCCTGCAGTCAGGTCAGGCTCACTTGTCTCTATGCTGACCTGGGCCCTCCAGGATTCCCTCTGGGTCCCATGAGGCTCAGGTCAGGCTCAACATCCATGCAGACCTCACCAAGCGGTTGCTCCTCCCAACTCCCCAGCCCCCACCTGGACTTCCAGTGTAGCTTGGCTGCACTTTGTCTCCAAGGATGGGGCCCGAGACACCCCAAGGTCTCTGCAATTGGACAAAATGCTCTCCCTGCTTATCCACTGAATCTGAGATACCTGAGTGTCCAACTCTCACCTCAGTCTCCCTTTTTCCCATGAGCATTAGAATAAAAGGGATGGCCACTCAAATCCTTCCTCCTGCCTTATAGTAACTTCATATATAAAACTATGATGGATCTTCTGGGCCTTTAAGAAATTCTGTCTCCTTAACACTTGGCTTTCTTGTCCTGTTGTCACTTGGGGGATTCACGGAAATCTAATTTTGACAGTGAAACTCAGCAACAGCAGATATATACCTCTCCCCTCAGTTACTGACATTCCCTGCTATGGTGCAAGGATGCCCCAGAGCAATCACTTGCGCAGGCTATAGAAACACATCTGAAAATATTTCAAGTAATGTCATCTCCGTGGCACATATCTTGGGCCAAGATTCGATGTTTCACCTGGTGCCTTGGGACACACAGCCACTTTCTGGGTCTCTACTCATCATTCAGCTGTTGGAAAGGCAGGGAGAAAGGGGGCACTTTCATTCCCATCTCATATACATATAATGCAACAAGAGAGAGAATTAAGTGGCGAGGGGCTGTGTGGAAGAAACAGAAAAGGAGCAATCTGGAATTTCTGTATTCTCAGTGCAGCTTGGACATCTCCATGCAAGCCTGGTACACTCTACTGAAAAGTACAAGTCTTTAACCTAGCTATGGAAACTAGAAAAACACACAGCCCATTGCTTCCTGTACCAGGGCCATGATCTGCCAAACCTCGGGGTGCCAGATAGCCTGACAACCCCCACTCAGACTCTATCTCTCCATCTCTCACTTCTGCTCCCCTTCTCCCCCCCCCCTGCCCCATCCCTCTGTCCTATCCATGGCTGGCCAGGGCTTCATGCCAGCCCACAGGCCCCGCTTTTGTAGCCTCATAAACACTATTAAGCTCTGTAGGCTTTCCGGGGCTGGGCCTGCCTGCCACTAGGGATTAAGAACCCACAGTGAGTCAGCAGCCCCACTGGGCCTGAAGCCTGAGACTCGTGGTTGGGCCTCTACCAGCTGGGGTACCCAGCACCCCACCCTCAAGCCGACTTGTTCTTTTCCTCATTTTCCCAGCCCATAGGCCAGCATCGGCCTCCACCTTGGGCCACCAGAGTTCTGGGATGTCTCCCTTCCTACCCCGATCCCAGTTCTGGAGTTGTGCCACCAAATGCCCTTGGCTCCGATGGCTGGCCACAGCCACTGGGTAGGGAAGCCAGCTGCAGGCGCAGTGACTATGGCACTCTGGATGCCTGAGGGTGTGGAGTGTGGGCACCTCCTCTCCCTGGCTGTGACCCTCAGGTGCTAGGAGGGAGAGCTGAACAGCTGCCAAGAGTCACCCACAGGCGCTCAGTGCCCACACACTGTGAATCACAGCTACTGTACAGAGTGCTGAGTCACCGCCCAGCATCTGGGGGACAACGAAGGGCCTATTTTAGAAAGATTTGCCAGTGCACCCATGCCTTGCAAGTGCTTAATAGTTATTGCCAAAAATAGGTACGAGTTTAGGGCCGCTGTGCTGTCTAGGCAGCTAAAGGAGCTGCCGTGCTGTGAGGGCCATACTGTAGTTGTCACAGCCTCCAGCTCACCCCAGAGGGACCCAGACTTCAGCACGTAAGCTGCTCCAGGGCATAGACGTGTGGCCACACCCTAGTTTCATGCCGAAGAAGCGAGGCTACAGGAGAAGCGCGTGCCAGCTCCAAGGAACAGAGCTGGCATCTTTGTGCCAACTACTTTCTGAGTCACTCAATACCATTCCCATTCACGGGAAGAGAAAATCTGCTGCAAGGGACCAACTGGCTTGCATTTCCAACTTCTTGGCAATCCAAGAATTAAAGGCTTCTATAAATAGCAAGTCCCCAAATGCTCCCTCTCTTAGCAGGGGCTGCCCTCTCTCTAACCTCCATCCAGAGCACACCGAGTGAAGACCAGAGCCACCATGGGCCTCACTGCCTATGAGCATGGGCCTGAGCTAGGATGGCCCCCAGCCAGGCCACAGAGCTGCACCAGAAGTCCCAGCCTCAGAGTGACCTCCACAGAGAAGAGATGGGTAATGAATAGCCTCTGTCATCACCGAGTCCCTGAGATTCATGGGACGTTCAGAGAGCCATGATACAAAGTAAAATGTCATAAGATCCATAGAGTGGATGCGTTGGGGAAGAGCAAAGATAGATGGTCACACCTGCAGGAAGAATCAGAGGATGAGAACTCGAGGTGACCCTGCAGAGCTGGGCAGATTGGTACTTGGGGGCTGGAGAAAGGACGGAGTGTTTCCAAGAAAGAGCTGGCTGTGAGCCGTGGAGGTGGGCCGCCCAGGTGGTAGCAGCCAGTGGGCCATAGACAGGATGGCCAAGTAGAATAACAGGGCTGGGGAGCAGGGGAACCTGAGGGACAGGGACAAGATTATGGATGCCTGGGGCACTAGGCGGGGAATTTGAAGTGGATCTTCCTCTTGCTCCTCTCAGCACCAGGTAGCCTGGGGCCAGGGCTTTCTCTGAGCAGCACACTTCAGGTAATGCATCACAAACACTTTCTAATAGCTTGGAATCCAAGACTAGGGATGAAATTATTCTCAGATATTGAAGGCACCTATTAAACATATACACAAATCAAAAATTATTTAACGCTCAAGTATTTTTTTTTTTTTTTTTTTCTTTTTGAGACAGGGTCTCACTATGCAGTTCAGGCTGGCCTTGAGCTCACTTTTGTAGACCAGGCTGGTCTCGAACTTGCACTGATCCTCCTGCCTCAGCCTCCCAAGTGCTGGGATTATAGGTGTGTACCACCACGCCTGGCTATGTTCAAGTATTTAAGCGCCATTAAGAAATCAGTGGTTCTAATGAACTGGTGAGGGAAGAAGGTGTCCAGGAGTTTGTTCTAGAACATCTCCTTCTGTCTTCAGCCTCCTCTGTGCGCTGCAGCTCTAAGGTGGGCCTAGAAGAGCCCAGACATCAGTGCTAAATGTTAAACACTGGCTTCCTGGGGCCTGTCTCTGCCATGGCTGATTTCTGAATGTGAGCAACTCCTTGAGCCTCCTACTCGTTCTCACTAATTGGTCCAGTTCATCTCTGTAATCCAGTCCTGAGCTCACAGCCTACTAGTTGCAGCTAGGGAAAGGCAGGGGAATAGTGGACAGGGTTACAAGTACAGTTGTGCACCACAAAGAGGGTATAAGTAGAAACTGCAACCCAGAGCTCCTCTTTTCATCAGTTCAAAGGAGCTGTGGCCACAGGGGGTGGGGCAAGGCTATTTCTAATCCACACAAAGGCATTTAATGGGCTTGTGTCCTTGACATGGATGAAGCAAACAGCCGCTGTAGGAAGAACCACACTTACACTGTAAGTAGCCGCTGGACCAGGCCAGGCCCTGCCCCTGCAGACTGCCATCTCCCCAGGACAGAGTCAGACATAGCCTGAGAGCTGGGAGTCCCCAAGAGCCAGGATCACCAGAGGAACCTCCCAGCTCTTCTGACACCCCTGCCAGGAGCCACCCAGGCTGACTCTGAGCACTTCCAGGGCGGAGCATTGCAGCCGCCCACAGCCCTTGGCAAGGTGAGGAGTCCGCCCCTGTGACTCTCTCCATTGGCTCTGGGTCTGTGCTCTGTGGCTCTGTAGATAACACAGGTAAGAAAGAAAAGAGAAGTCAGATGTGATGGCACAAGCCTGTCATCCCAGCATTCGAGAGGCTGAGGCAGGAAGATTGTTGTGAGTTTGAGGCTAGTCTGGGCTCCATAGTGAGTTCAAAGCCAGCCTGAACTATTAGTGAGACCAGAAAAACAGAGACAGACAGAGAGACAGACAGACAGGAGAAAGAGGGAAAGGGGGAAAGGAGGATAGCGGAAAAGGGGAAAGGAAAAGAAAGGAAAGACCCTTTGTTTATTGAATAGCAACTAAGCTTCCATTTCATAGTGAAAAATGAAAGCAAAACATCAGTCATGAGAGTATTAAAATATAAAATGTGATAAATCTCACCACAAAATTTACAAGACCTATATTCAGAATAGTAGAAAGCATTACAGAGAAATTAAAAATTTCAAGAAACTTTAAGGTCAAAAACACTCAAAGGTAAGTTTTTATGGAAATCTATAAAGACTCAAAATCCTAAAACAGTTTTGAAAAGGAAGACAGAACTTTGGAAGGCTGACATGACATTATTTCCAGAATTAATATACATTTGTATTATTTACTTTTCTAGTTTTTTACACTATTTTTTACCTTTCTCTCGAATAAAGACATTATAATGTGGAGAACTCAAAAAGAGAGAGAGAGAGAGAGAGAGAGAGAGAGAAGGGAGGAAGGAAGGAACGAAGAAAGGAAGGAAGGAAGGAAGGAAAAGAAAAAGGAAAGACCCCTTGTCCAGGCAATGTATTTTTTTTTTGTCTTTTTTTTTTTGAGACAGGGTCTCACTGTGCAGTTCAGACTGGCCTTGAGCTCACTTTTGAAGCCCAGACTGGTCTCGAACTCACACTGATCCTCCTGTCTCAGCCTCCCAAGTGCTGGGATTACAGGCGTGCGCCACCACACCCAGCTCAGGAAATGTATTTCTCACTTGTTAGTTTCCCCAGGGAGTTGCCCCTCAAAAGACAGCCTCCAATGCTCCCCACGTCACGAGCCATTCTCTGTTTTGTTCCCATTCCAGGCTTTTCTTGGGCTGGTTTTCTGACTGCCGACTGGCAATAGTCTTTTGACTTCAAGCACGTGCTCCTTGACTTCTTTCTTGCCTCTTTATTTCTTCTCCTCCAGGGAGCTCATGAAGAGTTACACAGGTTGTACACTGCATTACACTTCAACTTCTAGGCCTTCATCATGTTCCTTTGGGGCCTTGCTGTGGCAGTCAGTGTCCCTGCTGAGTTTGTTGGCTGGCTTTTGAAGGAACAAAATAAAGGCAGAAAAAAACAAAGCCTCCTTATGTGAGGTCCTTTGGTCTTCCCAACTATCCATCCACCTTTCCAAAATGGATTGTTTTTCTGAGGAGTGAGTACACCTGTTGCTTATGTCTGCATTGGTCTTATCCAGCAGAATCCATCTAAGGGGCCTGGCAGGGCAGGGATTCAGGACATGTTATTTGAATGAATAAATGAATGATGAGTGAATGTGTGAATGACAGAAGAGTCAGGTTTAATTGCTTAAAGTGAGGGGACAGCTGTTGTACAATAGGAAGGGATGAGCTGATTCTTAGGGCTCGGTGTCCTCCCTGGCAGCTGCTCAGATGATATCATCAGAAGTGAGTATTACAAGGACCCAGGCGCCTGAACCACACGAGCATCTTCTCCCTTCCAAGGTCCATGCTTGCATACCATTCCCGCCTTTCCATTGGAGCTGCAGCCACACAAGGCCTCTGTAAAGCACTAGCATAACAGGGACTGAGCCACCTGAGAGAGGAGCGGCAGAAGCTGGAGCAGAGTGACAGTAGCAAACATGGCTTCATGGGGGAATCACGAGAATCATGAATCTCCGGTGTGTGTTCAGTAGAGACAAGAGGTGGAGCCAGGAGAGGGACCCTGGAGAGCAGCTGGCGGCCACCTGCACCAGGCACAGACCCGATAAGGATGGCTGACCTGTTCAGGTCCTGCGTTTGAAGTTGGTTCAGTGCATTTTGGAGGTGTCCAGTGCATGAACACCTGCAACTGCCAATCAGGAGACAGAGGACCCAGACTTTGACACAATGCTGTGAGAGAAACGTAAACATGAGGTGGTGGTGGCCAGAGGTAAAACTGCTGTCCCTAAGGCCCTCGCTGCCTCTTGATGTCAGAACAAAGTATGCCCCACCGCCACTCCCCTGCCCTGGCTCTCAGCTCTGGGCAGGAAGAAAATCTTTTTTTTTTTTTTTTTTTTTTTTTTTTTTTTTTTTTTTTAGTACAGGGTTTCACTATGGAGCTCCAACTCATAGTGATCCACCTGCTTCCTGCCTCCCAAGTGCTGGGATTACAGGTGCGTGCCACCACGCCCAGACTCCATCCTTGGCTCAGTGCACTTGAAAGCAGGGCCAGCATGGCAGGCAGAGCCAGGAACGGAACCCTGGGCCCTGTGTTTACCTAAGCAAGTGTTTAGTCCACTGAGCTATACCGCCAGCCCTGCAGGAGGACAGTCAACTGTACCACACAATACCAGTTGCCTTCATAATGGAAGGGCAGATCCATTCTACCTCCTCAAGCCGAACAGGAGAAAACCAATAAAGGGGCTCCTCAGGAAAATCATTGATCCCAAAATATGAGCTAACTTGCAAAACTTTCACTTTCGTGTGACTTTTTTTGTGTAATTGGTCCCATATGGGCTGAATAGAAATCCTGACATAGTTAAAACTTGAAGCCTAAATAGCAAGATCTTTTGACGACTGGAAGGCTTTGGCCAACTTTTACCTCAGTTTTCAAAGTGAATTCTTAGTGATTCATTCTGTTAATATTCTTAATATTATGCCGGGCGTGGTGGCTCACGCCTGTAATCCCATCACTCGGGAGGCTGAGGCAGGAGGATCGGTGCGAGTTCGAGACCAGCCTGGGCTACAAAAGTGAGCTCAAGGCTAGCCTGAACTGCAGAGCGAGACCCTGTCTCAAAAAAGACAAAAAAAATTATTCTTAATATTAACTCTTCATTAATATTAATACTGATAACCTTGATCAAGCCCTTACCTTATGCAAGGTACTTAGATTAGTGATCCAATATTACACAGTAAAATAGCACTAAATTCAGCAGCATAAAACATCCAAGCATGGTGTCACAGTTTCTGAGGGCCAAGAATGGAGGAGGGACTTTGCTGGGTGATAGGTCACTGAGGCTGCAGCCAAGGTGTTGCCAGGGCTGCTGTCCTCTGAGGGTCCTGATGGAGTGGAGGATCCTTTTCTAAAGGCTCACACACAGCTGTGGCCTCTGTTTCCTCCCATGTGCCCCTGCCACTGGTCTGCTCACACCATGGTCATTGTCTTTCTCTGTGGTCTGAGAAGGACAGTGTTACCAAGCAAGAAGCCATGACACTGGGGAAGGACCTAGCCTTTAGGTGACACACCATCCCATTTGCTGGCTTCTGTTGGTCACACAGGTCAATCCTGACAGCACACAGGAAAAGATGGCATAAGGGTATAAAGCTCAGAAGGCAGAGGCCGCCTGGACAGCTTGGCACTGCCTGTCTGTGCCTCCTATATACCTCCATCCTCCCAAAATTAGCCAAGGGAGGCTACTGTTATGCTCTTTCACAGATGAGGTAATTGGGGCTCAGCAAGGGTGACTGCCCATGGCCTCTGAGGTGACAGATATCAGAGCCGTGTCCCCTTCTCCCACTAAGGCCACCAGACCTGTGAGTTGGCGCTCACCACCAGGCTCAGGCCACCCCACGCAAAGTCCTGGATTCATTCTCCTCTAGACACATGACATTTTGCAGCTGCTAAATCTTTATCAGAAAACACACATCCCACACTTGTTAGCAATTTTAAAACTATGGATAGAGAAGTTTGTTTTAACATAATCAAATGCAACCCAGGAAAGTAGCAAACATAATACTATACCATAAACCATTAGACATATTCTCATTAAAATCAGGAGCAGAGATCTCCCTGCAGTCACTACTATTCTTTAATATTAACAAATATGGTCAATGCAATAACATGGAAATAAGGACAATTAGCAGGAAGGAGAAAAACTCATTAGAAAATCTCAGATAATCAATAGAAAACAGCTCTGAATATTGATGAAATTTCAGCAAATGGCTGGATTCCACATTAACAGTGCCTTTCTAGTACATTAACACTGGCCAAATGGCCATCATGCCCCACCCCCAAGCTACCCCAGAAGCCATGGCCACTATTCATTCTGTGGTTACCCATTCCCACCTTGTCTTATTCTACTCAGGATGCTATAACAAAGTACACACCATGGAGCAGCTTATAAACCACAGAATTTACTTTTCCTCCTGTATAGACAAGGAAGCCCAAGATGATCAGAATCGAGGGATTGGTTTTCACCCATGGGAGACAGAAACATTCAGACCTCAGCACCTGTGGTCTTCCCTGTAGGCACAGGGCTGAATGCTTCAAGGAAAAGACTATGAGGACAGCAAGTTTCCTTTGTGGCTCTAGGACTATCCATCCCCCTGAGATATGACAAATGAGATGAGTTGGAATTTCTTTTTCAGAAAAATGAAAGATAAGAGATAAGGCTCTGGCAGGGGCAGGGTGGTGTCTCACTCTTAAAAGCAGCCAGATTAGAAAGCACACCTGGATTCTGAACCCAGGACCTTGGTCAGGGTCGCACTACTCATCCATGACCCTGATGAAGCTGCTCATCCCTCCAATCCCAGTGGTATGGCTTGTACCTAGATGTCCCCCACCCCAAAGCCTCATGTGGTCATAGGTGGAGGCTTTTTGAGAGGTGGCTGGATCAGAGTGTGTGATGCTGAGTTTAAGGGTATGTGATTACTAAATCAGTCCACTGATAGGTTTGGCATAGTTCTAGATAGGGTCGAGGGTGTCCCACCTGGGGTGAATAAAATACAAGGGATTGAGAAAGGCTTCTCTGCTGGGCGTGGTGGCTCACGCCTGTAATCCCAGCACTCAGGAGGCTGAGGCAGGAGGATCAGTGTGAGTTCGAGACCAGCCTGGGCTACAAAAGTGAGCTCAAGGCCAGCCTCAACTGCATAGCGAGACCCTGTCTCAAAAAGACAAAAAAAGAAAAAGGCTTCTCTGTAGCTTGCCTTGCCACCTCTGCCCGCTGTGAACTGGTTCTCCTCTGCAATGCCCCTTTGTCTTGTGGCCCTGCCTTGGAGCCACATAGTGATGGACTGAAACCTTGGCAAACTGGGCCAAATAAACCCTTCCTCCTTAAACTTTGGGCATCAGGCATTTCGTCTCAGCCACGAGAGACAGGTCACTCACCTGCCCCACAACTTTGGCCTGTAGAGCACATGTGGGCCTGTCCACGTCCTCAGAGACGCAAGGATGATGTGATGGCGTGTGGGAAAGCGCTTTGCCAGCCCCAGAACAATGCAAACGGCCAGCAAGGCCCCTAGCATTGATGAGGGCACAGCGCCAGACTCCTGACAAAGTACCAAGCAGTGCCAGCTCTCTAACTGGTCCCCATGGGGCATTTAATTCAGCTGTCACATGACAGCCCAGCCTCCGTGGCTCAGACTTCAGTGACCTGATACACTGAGTGCTTCAAACCCCTGTTGATGCCTAAAGACAATGGGGACAGAAAAGGTGATGCAGTCATCTCCTCACTTCACCTAATCTTTTTTTTTAGGGAAGGATCTACAGGGTGTTCAGGGTCTCACTACTAGATCCTGACTTGTGATCCACTTGCTTACAGCCTCCCAAGAGCTGGGATTACAGGCGTGCACCACCATGCGCAGTCTCAATTGCCATCTTGGTGCACCCCAGAGGCAGGGACAGCTTGGCAGACCTGGGGATGGAACCCCTGGCCCCTGTGCCTGTTTGTAGGCACTTTTAATCTGCTGAGCTATTTGGCCAGTCCTTTACCTAAGCCATTGATTTAGCTGATTTTAAAAAATATGTTACTGTTTATTTATGTAATATAATGTAATATTATAATTTTCATATTTATATTATGTTGTTTGTTTATGCTACAATGTCTAAGTCAGGGTCCCAGCAACAAAGTGGAGTTAGAGCTGTCCCCAAAGGCATCCTTAGGAGCCCCAGGGCAATGTCCTTCTAGGAGTATGGGTCTTGCCACCCAACTAGGTCCCATCTACAAACACAAACTCCTAAAAGGACTAGGGGACTGAAGTCTGTGAGGGAAAGGGAATCCAGGGCGGAGAAGGAGACTCCAGGCCAGGAAGGGAGGAGGTCCCGGAACAGGACCACAGTGAGCACCTGAGAGGTGTGAGGTTCATTTCTGTGTAGAGCACCCCCACCTTAGGGGCCTGGTCTGGAAGGGGGTGGGGTGTGGTCCTGAATCCAGAGTAGATTTCCCAGGGAAGAGATCCCAGCTGACTCTGCTCTCTGTGTTGGGAAGCATGAAGACTGTGCACAGCACCCCAAGATTAAGTCCCCTCCTCCTGCCCACTGAAAAGTATGCCAGCTTTGTGGTCATGGCCTTGGGGAGTGCACTGCCTAGGCCATGGGCTGGCTGTTCCCTTTCCTGGGGTGACAACACAGACCTGGCCAGGCTAGACCAGCTGCTGCCGGAAGTAGGTGCAGGTCTCCCGCAGGTTCCTTTCCCTCCATCTGTCAGTCCTGGCTGCAAAGATAGCCTTGCTGTGGTCCCCAGGTGTGCTGAGGGACAGACACCCCTGAGCTCCCCGGCTGGCCCACAGGCCCAGCCCTTGGATGAAAGAGCTGGCCACTGGCCACTGTAGCCATAGCCCAGCTGTCTCTGCCAGTCTGTCCAGCACACTTTCTGCAGCATGTCTCTGGGTATGACACCTGCAGGCTGCTAGGGGCTAAGACACTACATCTGAGGAAGATTTGGGGGGCAAACCTAGCCTGTCCCCAACGGAGCCACTATGTGTCCTGTGTTCTCCAAAGTCTGGATTCTCTCCTTAGCCTCATCTTCCCAGACTGTTTTCTCTCCCTCTGCGGAACTCTTTCCAAGGGTCCTGCAGGCTTCTGTTTTGCCCTGTGTTTGTATCTCACTCTTTCCTGTGTGCATCTGTTTCCATCTCACTGTGTTTCCAAAATCTCCCTCTCTTTACTTCCTGCTTCCTCTGTTGTTATCTCTAGATTTCTCTCAGTTCTCTCTCTTTATCTGTGTGTATGTGTGTGTGTGTGTGTCCATCTGTCTGTCTGTCTATCTCTTGTCCTTGTGTAAAGGTGCCCAAGCAAAATGTGCATCAGGACCGAGGGCCCCAGGGTTCTAAGGCTGACAATGGGGGCCTTCCAGGCTGGGTCTTCACGTCGTCTCTGCAGTTTGGCTGGGAAACTTCCTTCTGGCAGCCTTAAAGTGTGCAGTACTGTTCTGGCAGGCGTGTAAAGCAAGGCTCCTGGCACACTCACTCCTCAGGCAGCAGGGCACACCCCCTCCCTTACTGGGAACAGCAGAGATCTGCAAGGCCTGCAGCTCCCTCCTGGGAGGCGGGTGCTCTCATCCCGTGCATTCTTCAGTCCTTCCAAGGGGCAGAAAAATACCTTCAGAAGCCACTGTGTGTCAGAAATTCCAGCAGGAAACCTGTAGCAAGTTGTTTCTTTTTCTAAATGACTAAGAGGAAGCAGAGCTGAGGTGGAGGGATGGATAAGGTATTAATAATGTGACTGATTAGATAAGCAGGGCCCAGGATGCGGAAGCCTTTGAAAGGACAGCTGGGGCAGTGCGTCTAACTGGACTCATCTGTGGCCAAGTTACACCCCTCTGCCAGCCAGTACATGAATCTGAGAAATAATGGTGGTCATTTCTCTTGAGACAAGGACACTGTCAGCTGCTTTTTCTCTCTGTCTGTCTGTCTGTCTGTCTGTCTTTTCCTTTTTCTTTATTTTTTGAGACTCACTATGCAGTTCATTGTGAATTTGAACTTGCCTGACCCTCAAACTCACGGTGATCCTCCTGCCTCAGCTTTTCCAGCATTGAGGTGAGAGGTACTTACTGCTATGCCCAGCCTGCTAGCCACTCCTCAACTATTACACCAGTCAATTCTACAGAAAACTTTAGGTAAGTAGTTATCTTCCCATTCCAGAGGTTTAAAAAAATAAAATGAGACTCTGAGAGGGCAGATACCTTGTCCAAAGTTATACAGCCCGGGGCCTGGGAGATAGCTCAGTGGCTTAAGCACCTGCCTGGCAAGCACAAAGTCCTGAGTTCAACCCCTAGTACAAATAAAATAAAATAAAACAAAACAAAATAAAATAAAGTTACACAGCCAGTGAGCAGAAGAGCTAAGATTAGAACCTGGGACAGTCTGACTCTAGCTTGTGTGGCCGCCCCTCTGCTGAAGCAGCTTAATACTCCGTAGGGGCGGTGCCACTCTTGTGAGCATCACTGCTGTGGGTGGATCAGAACAGAGACACAGTTGGGCACAATCAAGCAGCAGGTCGAGCTGACCTCTGCTTCCTGCCTCACACAGCAACAGCCTCGGGCAGCGGCAGCCTCTGAGCTCCTTTGGAGCAAAGGTTCCAATTAGCCCGGGTGGCCAAGGCCCGCAGAGATGTCTCAGAGCTGCAGAAATATGCTGCTTGCCTTGCCTTCATCTCACCAGCTCCCAGAAGAAAGATACTAAGAGCCTGGGAACAAATGTATGTATAAAAAAAATGATATCAGAGAAAACTCTGTTTCCTTTGACTTCAGAACTGACATTGGTCTCACTACTGTGCATGCTTCTTTCTATACTGAATTGGATCTGAAAGGAAGAAAAGGGGCAGGCAGTTCTGGCTAAAGACTTCTCTGGCAGCAAGGATTAGGAGAGGTATATGTGCCGTGCTGTGTTTGGGTTGAAAACACTTTAGAAACCACAGTTGGGGAGGAGCGCCTCATTGCTTCCTTCTGAAGAGAGAAATGTCCCTTTCTGTCCTGCTTCTGCAGAAGGGGAGAGGACAGCTGGAAAGAAAGCCAGGTGGGGTAACATGCTGCACCACTCAGGGATATTTAAGCCCACTTAGGCTTGGAGTTCATCTTTCCCTGCAGTGACCTCATGGGGATAAGCCATGTACATTTGGTGCCAGGATGGAACTGTAGCCTTGCACACACAAAAAAAGTTTATGAAGTTTGAAACAATCTGTTCCTTGGATTATGCCTCGAGCCAGAGAGTACACACCCAAAGTGGACTTGGGCCCCCTCGCCAATGTGACGGTCTGTATGGAAGACATCAACCAGATTCCATTCCCTGCCACAAATATTTCTGGAGTTTCTTCTGGTGCCAGCGCTGAGCTAGACACTGAGGGTACAGAAATAAATCAGCTCTGCCCTCTGTCCTAAAAGTGCTAGGGAGTCCAGGAAGGGAAATCAGTTTCTCAAAGAGGGAGTTCATTCAGTATCCAAAGGGTATTTTGCCAGGGGTCTACTCCCAGAACATAGGAGACATTCCAAGGAAGGCATTACTAAAAAGGAAATTTAATGGCCAACTTGACCCTTATTTGATCAAATAATCCAGACTCAATTCATTTTCATAAGCAAGTCCCCCTCGTTTGAAAACTCTAAAAAATGGTTTTTAGTGCTATCTCCTGCCCTAGATGGCATCTGTGGTCTCTATCATGGCAAAATGTTGTCCGTGCCAGCAGACAGTCAGGAAAGATGGGAACCCAAGGGTGTGGACGTAAGATGGACACGAAATGGAGAACCAGGGGCCCACGGCCGAGTTCTCTTACAAGGCAGAGAAATATAAGTTTTCCAAGATAAATAATCAAGACTCCACTTCCCACCCCCATGTACACAGTCAGAAAAAAGGCACAGAGTGAACTCTGGGCCGCAGACTCCGTGACTGCCCATGTCTTGGTTTGCAGCCTCTGAGCTATTCCGAAGCATACACTTTGGCTGGTTGTGTCTACACATCCCTCTGTCTTCCTTTCTCTGCAGCTCTGACTTGCAGTCCAAGGACCCAAAAGATATCATTTTCTTGTTTCTCTGACCTCCTGACTCTGTTCTAGCCAGTGAACTGCAGTCAGAAGTCTCTGAGGAAGCCAACTATCATAAGAAGAAAATATCCTGACTCTGTTCTAGCCAGTGAACTGCAGTCAGAAGTCTCTGAGGAAGCCAACTATCATAAGAAGAAAATATCCTGACTCTGTTCTAGCCAGTGAACTGCAGTCAGAAGTCTCTGAAGAAGCCAACTATCATAAGAAGAAAATATCTTTTTTTTTTTTTTTTGCAGGACTGGGGTTCAAACTCACAACCTTCACAACCTTGCACTTGCCCAGCAAGCACTTGTGCCTTGGAGCTATCTCCCCAGCCCCGAAAATATCTTTTTTGACCCTTCCCACTTCCCATCCTTCTGGCCCAGAATCTGTCACAGCAGCCCAGGAATGTCCCTAGGTGGGCTTCTTGTCAAAGGGAATGATTCCCATCATTGACCTTTTGTTACTTGTATTTGAACACAAGCATAGTACATATGAAAACTAAGGGAGCTGGGGAGATAGCTCCGAGGCACAAGTGCCTGCTGGGCAAGTGCAAGGTTGTGAGTTTGAACCCCGGTCCCACAAAAAAAAAAAAAAAAAAAAAAAAAAGAAAGAAATCTGGGCTGGCCAGATAGCTCAGCAGATGAAAGTACCTGCTTAGGCAGATACAGGGTCTGGGGTTCAATCCAAGGCTCACTGAGATGGTGATTGAGACTGGGTGTGGTGGTGCACACCTATAATCTCAGTGCTTGGGAAGCTGAAAACAGAAGAATAACTGAGTCTGATCTGTGTAGTGAGACCCTGTAGACCCTGTAATAAATACATAAAAAAAAAAAAAAAGAAAAAGAAAGAAAGAAGAAAACTAGCATTATGAATGCTTTCCCTGCACCAGGGCCATTTACCAGATGCTGCTCTCAAGCAGGCAGATGTCCAGTCTTCTTTTCAGTGTTCTATGTTACAGCCCCTGGCAGGCTCCCACTGAGACTAAATCTTGAGTCCTTGTCCTTGTTGGGGTCTTTAGCTGCCTTTATGCATGAATAAGAAAGATGCTTTGCTGTTGAGGCTCCAAATCCATATTGGGCTACAGGTACTTTGTAGTTGCCTGAATGCAAAGGTGTCCCTTGTACCTATCCATGCAATACCACAAACAAGTCCTTTAGAGTTAGCCCAGCAGGCTGAATCAACCCTGATGCTGTTCCAGGCTCTCTGGCCTCTTTCTGATAGATGTCACAGCACCTATATTCCACCTCAGGAAGCTCCCACATCCCTCCAATTTCTAGGGTTATGTTTTGTTTTACTGCATTTGGTATAGGGTCTCACTACACAGCTCAGACTCATGGTGATTTTCTTGTTTTCAGCCACCCCAGCACTGGGGTTACAGGTGTGTGCCATCATGTCCTGACTTAGTCACCAGCTCAGTGTGCCCAAGGGGCAGGGCCAGAGCACCATGCAGTGCCAGCAGTCAAATCCTGGTCCCTGCATTTGCCTAAGTAGGCACTTAGTCTGCTGAACTATCTCACCAGCTCTGTCTCTAATTTCTAGTTTCTCCATCATTGACCCAGGTAGCCTCCAAAGGTCCCTAAGAAAACACCTGGAGCTAACAATGATAATTGGTGATTTGCAAGTTTTGTAACCTTTTTTTTTTAACTAAAAGAACCTAAAAGACTGTCTTAGTCACTTTCCATATTGTTAGGACAAAATCAGCAAATTAAAGAAAGAGAGCTTTATTCTGGTTTATATTTCAGTCCATAGTTGGCTGGCACCAAGGTAGAGCGGCATGGTAGAGGGGCTGGTCACAGAGATCACTATGGCCCAGTGGTTAGGAAGCAGAGAGAATGAGAAGGGAGGAGCTAGGAAGAGGCATCAACCCCTCCAGGCCACATCCCTAGTTACTTACCTCTTCCAACCAAGCCCCATCTGCTAGCAGTAAGTCAGCGCTTGGACCACCAAAACCCACTCACCTTCTAAAGGCCCCACCTACAGATGCATGTAGCTCGTGGGGCATATGTAGGTATAAACCATATCAGAAACTAGGTAGTGCAATTCCCTACTTTTATCAGAAAACTGAGGCATAAGGACTAGAAGTGATAGGTCAGTGTTCATCAGTGGGTTGCTGCAGGAATGGGGTGCCATGTGCAGCTGCAGTATAGGGTGCTAGCAAGAGCCCAGGGCGCAGGCCTACTGGCTGCCCTGAGGCACTCAGGCCCTGGATGCCCCAGTGCCTGCTGGATGATGTTGAAGACCAGACCCTTCTCTGCCCTATGCTCACTGGTGCTCTTCATGAGATAGAAATCTCAGGCCAGCCTCGTGGGAAAGACAGATGCTAGGATCCATAGCCCAGTAGGGAAGAGGCCAAAAGATTTTCTGCAGCAAGAACAATCCCCTTTGGGTCTACACCAACCCACAGGGGATACTGAGGAGCTTTTACCATACTGATGAGGTAAAGGAAGAAAAGGGTAGAAGCATTAAACAGAAGGGACTTAAAATGAGACTGATTTTCTTTTTCTGTGGGGTCACAAACAAGGTAAGTGTGGGCCCTTCCAGAAGGAAAGATCACACTTACTGCTGCTATGTTCCCTTGGCACAAGGCCTTGTTTCTCACGGTAACCAGGGCAAAGAAACACCACACCTCTGAGGTAAGTCTCAACATGGTTTCTGTCTCCTCTTGAGGATGGATCGATAGAGACTCTGCTAATTTAATTACGCTATGCCATACCAAGGTACTCAGAGTAACTTTAAGATGATATAAACACCAGAGCCTCCATTTCTGTATAGGTTATCTAGTGATGCCTCTGGCATTCACAGGCAGCCAACTTCTTCCTGGGGAATTTCTACTAATCTCCACCAGGAATAGACCTTGGCTCCCTGCGCAGAGTCAGTGAGTTCAAGGCATACCTTGGCTCTGGCCCTCATAACAGCAAAGTAAAATGTGCTTACTGTGGACAACAGATGAAGACTGATAGAGTCCTGTCTGGGTCTCCCCAGACCAGAATGGTTTCCATAGTTTGGGGTCTTTGGAGTCCTTTTGCTTCAGGGCCAGGAGACAGGTGAGTCTTAGCACTCTCTGTCTCACTATTCTGTCCTCATCCATTCTTCTGCGGCACCTCCAATCCCATCTGCTCCCCATTATGCAAAAAACAGATTTAAGCTATTGGGGCTGAAGAGTATTTGTTGGCTTCAGCACCTATTCAGTGTGAGGTTTTTCTTTGTTACATTTTGTACTGAAGATGGAACTCGGAACCTTGCACTTTCCAGGCAGGTGCTTGTGCTGCTGAGCTATATCCCTGGCCTTGGGCTTCAGGCCCTGATTCTCCTGAGCAATTATATTCAGAAAATGCCCGCACACATATATAATCTCGGTACCTGGGAAGCTGAGGCAGGAGGATCACCAAAAGAGCAAGGCCAAGTTAGGCTACATAGTGTGTTCAAGGCCAGCCTAAAGTGGATAGTACAACCCTGTCTCAAAAAATTATACTCAAATAGAAAATGTAATCTGTAGAATACCTCACCAAATTCACTTCAGAATTAAATGTAGTAGGGACAACAGATGAACTAGGACCAGCTCTGAATTGATAATTGTTGAAGTTCAGTGTTGGCGTTAGTCACTTGTTATAAGCAACCCAAGTGTTCTTCAGTGACCGAGTGGATGAACGTGTGTTACCTTCAGCCTTAAAAAGGAAGAAATTTTGACACATGCTGCTGCTAGATGCGAACATATTATGCTACATGAAACAGGCCAGTCACAAAGACAAGCGCTTTACTGCCCTTTTTATATTAAGTAGCCAGAGTAGTCAAGTTCCAAGAGAAAAAATGTACAGTAGTGATTGTCAAGAGCAGGGGAAGGAGTAAAGCGGACTTGTCTAAGTGGGTAGAATCTCAATTCTGCAAGATGAAGAGGTCTGGAAATAGGTTACGTAACAATATGAAAGGCACTTAACAGCATTGAACTGGACCCTTAAAATGATGAAGACCGAAAATGTTATATCTAATGTACCACAACTAAAATGTTTAAAGAACTTTTGCAAACCTTGTTTGTAATGAACGTTCATTACACCACTTGGTCTATGCTTTTGTGTGCACTTGAAGCTTTCTATAATAAAAACTAAACATGCTCCATGCATCTATTAGGATTCTCCAGAGGAACAGAACTAATAGGATAGTTACATAAAATAGACTTTATTATGACAATTGGTTCACACAGTTGTGGAAACTAAAAAGTCCTGTGATATACCACCTGAAAGGTAGAGAACCAGAAAAGATGGCAGTGCTGCTCAGTCCAAAGGGCTAAGAACTGGGGCAACAGGGGACATTGGTATTAAATTCTAGAGTCCAAAGACCCCAGAACTAGAAGTTGTAATGTCTGAGGACAGAGCTGAACAATTCAGCTCAAGAGGAGAGAATTTGCCTTTCTTTGTAGTTTTATCTTTAGGCCTTAAGCAGGTTAGATAGTGGCCACCCATGCTTGATGAGAGTGGATCTTCCTTACTCAGCTGTATTTGTCAGCTTTCCATTGTTATTACTACATAATAAAGAATGCTGGCTGCTTTATCAAAGAAAAAAGTTTGTTTAGTTCCTGTTCCAGCCCAGACCCAAATATCACCACTGGGAGCTGAGCCTGCGCGCCCGCCGCGGGTAAGCTCCCTGCGCCCCTCTGCCCCGCCTCTGCGTTACCGCGACTAACTTCCTGTTCCAGCCCAGACCCAAATCGCACCTCTGGGAGCTGAGCCCGTGCGCCGGCTGGGTCAGGATCCTTGGCCTGCCTTCCCTTTCCCCGCCCCCCC
>PVJA010018381.1:0-40081 GCA_004027025.1 Myocastor coypus | reverse complement strand
ATATATATATATATATATATATATATACATATATTCTAGCAGTTATATTACATTTGGACCTGAAGGCATTTCCTTTGTACCTCTGGGCTTTTCTCATGCCTTGTGGGGCACATTTTTTTTTCCAGGGCTAGGTATCAAACCCAGGATCCTGTGCATGCCACATAAGCTCTCTGCCAGTGAGCTACTTCTGTAGCACAGGACTCCTGAACTCTGCTTAGAAACTCCTGCCAGATTGTAAATTCCTTGGAAGCAAGCATCTCTAGATAACGAGTTGTTCTAAAAGATATTGCTATTTGGAATTCTATCTTCTGCCTTAGAATCCCATAGAGGTACACAAGTATTTTAAAACTAATTGTTGAATAAATTAATCATGATGTTAGAAAGATGAGCAGTAGACATGCTGGACAAGGTACAAAGGTGAACTTGGGCACAAATGTTGAGGGGAGCAGGAAGTGATGGTCTGACACGTATTGAAGCCAGGATCGGCAAGTGTTCCCTGCAAAGGACTAGGTAGTAAACATTTGAGGCTCTGTGGGCTGTACCTTCACCATCCCAGCCAATGAACTCTGCCACAGTAGTGTGAACAGTCTCAGACAATATGCAAATGAGGGGACTTGTGTTCCAATACAATCTTATTCATGGACACTGAACCCTGAATTTCATAGAATTTTCCAGGGTCACAAAATATTGTTCTTCTAATTTTTTTCTTCCACCATCTAAAACTTTAAAACTGTCATTAGCTCACAGGCAGCAGAAAAAGAGGGTGGGTAGATTTTGCTGTGGCCAGAGCTTGCCAACCCCTTATTTAGAACAATAATTAAAATGTTGCAATTAAAGAGGATTCACATCAAAGTTTTCATGTTGGTCAAAAGGACAGTGATTGAATAAATTATAGTACAATTAGTTGAGAAATTCTTTGCAGCCAATTAAAACAGTATAAAGATTATATAGCAACATAGAAAACGCTATGATAAATTGCAAGTTGAAAAAGCAAACTCCAAAATTATATCTACTTTCATTCTAACTATGTTGAATGAATCTTGAATAAACTCAGTGCAAATTATGTATGCACTAGGATTGAAAGGAAAGTGAAAGCTGTTTGATTTGTATGAAGTTGGGACTGTGGGTAATTTGTTTCTACTTAACTGTGAATATCAAGCTTTCTTCTAATTCTTAGATTCTATGCTGCTGTTACCCCCAGACATTTAGCTCAGACTATTCATTAAGTGAGCCCCCTTCACAGCTAAGAAGGAAGAGGATGCAATTTGGGCTGATCAGGCAGAGGTCAGGAGAATTTTAAGAAGTGTTTCAGTTAATCACTGCTGTGGGATGAAAAATTCTACACTTAGTATCCTGAAACATCACCATTTCGTGGATTCTGTGGGTCAGAAATTCAGTCAGGTCCCAGGAGCAATGGTGTATCCATGCCCCACAGTATTGAGGAAAGCCTGAATGGTGGTAGGTGACTTGCATGGCTGGGTGCTGGATCTATTAGCATGGCTTCCTCACTTCTATGAGCATTTCCGTAAGGATACCTTTCCTCAGGTTGTCAGCATAAGGCATTACGAGCAGGGTGGTTTAAAACAACAGGGGCTTAACTGACCCACAGTTCCTGGGGCTGCAGGTCTAAGATATTGGCAAGGGTGGGAGGGGGCCTCTGCCTAATTTACTTGGCGATTCCCTGGCCATCCTTGACATCCCTTGGCTTGCAGAAGTGCAGCCAGATCTGCCTTCCTCTCCACATACTGCTCTGTCTGCGTGTCTGTCTCTATCCGACTTTCCCCCTTTAAAGGATGGCAGTCATGTTGGATGGGGGCATGTCTAATGGCTTCCTCTTCCTGTGATTCTCTGCAAAGACCCTATGTTCAGAGAAGCTCACATTCACAGGTACTGAGCATTAGGTCTTCAGCATTTTGAGCTCAAGCAGTTCAACCACAGCAGATGACATTCATCTCAGGCACCACCAAGAGAAGCACCCTTCAGACAAGGGAAGAAGAGGACTGCCTGGGACTGTCTGCTCCCGCACCTGCACTGGCCACTGTGGCTGGCATGCAGCTGGGTTCTGAAAGGCAGCGGCCCCAGAACAGGCACTGCAAGTAAATTAGGCAGAAGCCGCATGGCTCTTGATGTGCCAGCTTTGGAAGTCCTGCTCAGCAGGTAGATGCACTCGTGAGATGCCGGGATTCAAGATGAAGAACACGAACCTCCCCTCTGCCTGGGAGGAACATCAGGGGATCTGCAGCCATTTAGAAAGTAGACTTTGGCTTTTACAGCAGTTTTAAGTGGACACGAAAGATTGAGAGGAAGATACAGAGATGCTCGTGTTCTCCCATCCTCACACGCGCACAGCCTCTTCTACCGTCAACGTCTCCTGCCGGAAATGGCACAACTGTGACATCTGACAGCCTATCGCAACACCCCCTTCTCCCCTAAAGTTCATAGGTGACGTTAGGTCCACGCTTTTCTCTTTTTTGTTCTTCTTTTTGCGGTGTTTGTGCATCACCCGGGGCTTTGTGCATGCTGGGCCAGCGCTCTTCCACCCAGCCGTGCTCTCTGCCCTAGCGCTCACTCTTCGTGTGGCACACTCTGCGTTTGAGCACATGTATAATGACACGTGTTCACCACTGTAGCAACACACTGAGTCGTCGCACTGCCCTAGAAATTCTCCACTTGTGCTCATCCTTGAAATCCAGGTTTTAAGCCCAGGGTTTGAGGACCCGCTAAGAATCCACAGCTGGCTTCTGAAGCATCTGCAGAACCACAGAAGCTCTTCGATGTGCCCTCTGAGCCCACGTCCTTTTGCTGTGGGATTGTTCTTCTGCGTCTATTCTATGCTTTTAAGGGTCCATGACCTACAAAGGATTTGAAAGTACTGGAATATTGAGTCCATCTGCTGCTTCCAAACAGAGTAGGGTCTGATTTCCTTTTTCTAACTCAGAGAAAATGTTTCCTGTCTCTAGCTTGTCACGAAAGGCGGGCCTTTCTCCTTCCCCGAGGCAGGTTCTGCCATCTGTCACATGGTGTTTTGTGACCCCCCCTCTCCTTGAAGCTACTTAATGGCCTTAGAGTGGTTCCAGAGTGCTGCAGCTCCTCACAGGACAGGATGGAATTGAAAAGCTGCCTGACTCAGACTCCTCAGACTCGAGAGTTCTACGATGCTCCTCCCTCATCCCACAGCAGGACTGGAGAGCCAGAGTTCCACAGTCACCGTCCCCTTCTCTTTTCCTCTGTGCTTCACACCTGTGTGGCCATCTGTCTCTTCCAAGACCTAACAAAGCAGAGCAAGCATCTGGCTTACTCCTCTTTGTATTACAAACTATGTTGTGCCAGTTTCATGGTAATACTCGAAGTGGTTGGTGCATTAAAAATATCGCAGCTGAGCTACAGAAAGTTAGCATTGGTCCCTGAAGACTGTGGGCCCGGCTTGGTCACCAGGGTGCTGGTTATTCATACAGCTAGAAACTGGACCTTGAGGTCTCACTGTGCCAGGAGTGGTATCCATTGGGAAAAGGTGTCAGACACAAGCAGGAACTGTAGTAGGCCAAGCCATTAAGGAGACTTGAAAGGTGGGAAATTTGGGGAGTGGAAGCAGGGTCCTGATCGTATTCCATCACAGGTAATCTGTGGGACATTGCCCAAGGCAACCCTGCAAGGCCTCATGAAAGCCGAGTGTGACTTGTGGCTTCCCGTGTGTTAGTGGGGAATAAGGCAGCTGGCAGACTGGGCAAATGTCAGGCCTCAGACCCAGACTAGCTGGGTTGGTGTCCAGCTCATCGTCCTATTGCCTATGTGGCCTTGAGCACTAATAGGCTTCCCCAAGTCTCAGCTGCCTCTTCTGTGAAGTACCTACTTCATGAGATCACTGTGTCCCCTGCCTGCTCCCATGTGGCCTGACAGGCATGGATGGGAGTGCTTCCTGGGTACTTACTCTTTTGGTCCTAATAACTCTATGTACTAGGTCAAGCACACAAAAGGGACAACTTGCCCACAGTCACCCCACTCTCAAGGGGACAGCCAAGACTTGAATCAGGCAGTTTGCCTCTGGGAACCTATGTCCCTGACCACTGCATTCCCATGCAGTGACAAGATCTCTCACATTGCTTAGCAGATGGCTAGAATTCAATCAATGAATACTAATTCATTTTTACTGATGAAATAGGCTTAGGGGATCGGCACTGCTCCTTGCTCTCGGAGTCCATGCTGCTGGGTGTTTCCTAGCTTGCCTAGTGCTTTGAGGAAAATATAGCTCATTTATTTGAATCCAGGGGCTTCACGAAGCTAAACTGTGTCTGGCCCTTTTAAAATTATTTTTTAAGTATTGAGAGTTTCACCAAGTTGCTCAAGTGAGGCTTGAACTTTCAGCCCTCTTGTCTTAGTCTCCCAGAGTGGTGGAATTACAGGCATGCACTGCCAGGCCTCACTGAAAATATAGGGCTCATTAATTTCTCCAAGAACTAGAGAATCCCCACTGTTGTCTTATAGGCTGCTTTGGAAAATTCTGGAAGGGCAATAGTGAGGCATGGGGGCAGAAATAATATCTGATCCACTCCCAGTTTCAGTCCCTACACCAAAAAGAAATCAACCTTTCACGTAATATACAAACCTCACACAAATGGGTAAGATCAAATTCTATTTCATCTGTGCTTGGGATATACGGCTGCCTCTTGTGAATGTGTGACCAGTGTTGCCCTGTTCTCCTGTACATATGCAGCTTGATGCTCGATACTGTCAGTCTTAGACTTTAGCTGCTGCAGGCAAGGAACAGGTCTGCTCGACTTATTGGTCACGGCACAGTGCTAAACATCAGGTCACAAAACGTCTCCTTGTAGTTCCTGCAGTTGTTGATCCTGTTGCAGTTGAAATCTATCTGTGACTGTTTGCCATCTTGACTTTTGACTGTAGCAAGATTCATAGATCATGCTATTCTGTGTCTTCTCCCCTCTGTTTCTATCAAGTGGTGACCAGGGCCTGTGTGGTGCAGATGAGGTGCAGTTGTTAGTGTGGTAGAGAAAGAGGAGCTGGTTCACAGTGCATTTTGTAGTGACGGTGACGGGCTTAATCAGAGAGAGAGGGAGGGAGTGTGCCTACTTTGTTCAGGCATGAGCTCTTCAGGTTGATGGCGAGTAGACAGAAAGCTCTTGGTGGAGGGGCTGGAGGAGTGTCCTTTCTGGTCTCCTAGGGCTGTTGCTAGCTTAACAAGTAATCACAACCCAGAACTCTTGCTCTGTCTCCACCCATTTCTCCCATGGAGCTGGCCATCCCTGGAAACGAGTGAATGGTGGTGTCCACGACTTTTAGTGTAGGTTGAATATGAGCGTTACAAAGATATTAAGTCATGGTCTCTGGGGTTTGTAAATGTTTGGGAAAGAGGTTGTATTATCCAGTTTCATTACTGTAACACAATAAATGAGATAATTTATAAAGAGAAAGGTTCATTTTGGCTCTCTATTTGGGTAGTCTCAGTCCATGGCTGGCTGTGTATACTGCTGCTGGGCCTGTGGCAAAGCAGCACATCATGGTGGGGAGCACATGGTGAAGCTTCACAACTGATGGCTTCTGGGAAGCAAAGAGAGACAGAAAGATTGGATTCTCTCTGTTCCCTTTGACCTAAGACCTCCTGCTAGGCCCCTGTTTCTTAAATGTTCCATGACCACCTAATTCTGCCATGGGTTGGCGGCCAAAGACAGGCCTTTGGAGGAGATGCTTATTGGTCATTGACCCTAACCACACCCTCCAACCTGGCTGGATTTCATTAGAACAAAGTTCATAGTGTGTGTGTGTGTGTGTGTGTGTGTGTGTGTGTGTGTGTGTGTGTATGGTACTTGTGACTTGGGATTAAATCCAGGGTCTTGTATATATTAAGCCAGTGCTCTACTACTAAGCTTCACTTCTAGCCCACTATTTTTACTTTATTTTGATATAGTGCCTCATTAAGTTGTCCAGGCTGTTCTTGAACTTTTAGTCTTTTTCCACGTCCTGAGTGGCTGGGATTACAGGTGTATCCCACCATGTCTGGCTAAAGCTCAACTATTGACCTCTACCTATCTGCTCTTAACTCTCAATTTGGTCCTACAAAGATTTGTGTTTCCACAAAACATATATGTTGAAATCCTAGCCCTCAGGGTGATGGTGTTAGCAGGTGGGGCCTTTGAGAGAGGAGTAGGCTATGGGAGTGGGGCCTAATGAATGGCATCTGTGCTCTTATAAAAAATGCCTCTTGAGCTATACCACACTTTCTATCATGTGAAGGCAATGGGAGGGTAAGCCATCCATAAACCTAACCATGGTGTCTAACCATGACCTTGGAATTCTGGCTTCTATGACTATAAAAAATAAATAGGATACCAGGATAGGATTTAAAATAGGATACCAGGATAGGCTTTAGTTATGATCCCCAAATGGACTAAGACAGGTGTGATGGTCAAGCTTGGTTGTGTCAGCTTGTTTGAGTTAGGAGCTTCCCAGAGTCCGAGGAGCATGTTTCTGGGTGGGGCTAGCTGGGGCATGGAGGTGTGATGGTGGGCAATAGTGCCTCACTCTTTGTCCCTGGCACTGTCCCCCTGCTGTTGGCTACCATGAGCTGAGCAGCTTTCCTTGTGCTGCCATATACCTTTTTGGCCAGGATGTTTCCAACATGGACCCAGCTGGCCATGACTGAATCCCCTTAAAGTGGGAGCCAGCACCAAACTTCTCTTCCTTCGAGCTACAAGTGTTGGGTGTTGCATCCAGCCATGAGAAAACTGACTTCCAAAACAGTTCTGAATTTGGACCCAGGAGAGAGGGATGTTATTTATCAAATGCTTTAAAGCCCTGAGCTGATACTTGGGACATGGATCCATAGACTGGTTAGACAGAGAAAACCTTCACAGATAGGAGGTGTTGTCATGGTTAAAAGCTCCTGTTGGGATGAAAAGCAGAGAGAATTCTTAGTACCGCTGCCTGGATTCAGTTCTGAGTGCTAACCCTTTCCACTTGTGTTCCCAGTTTTCCAGTTTCTAGGATCTGCCCACATGCTTTGACTTATGGCTCCATCTTCCATCTTCAAAGCCAGCAGTGTGGCATCATCATGGGTACTTTGGAGGGTCTGAGTCTCCGGCCTCAGATTTTAGTCTGACTCATATTATACAGTGCTGGGTTTCTTTCGTAGCGACAAGGCAGGACAAACGCTTGGGCTTTACCAGATGAGGATACAGTTGTGTGGCTAGAGAGAGAAAAACCTTTTGCCACAGTAGGAATATTAGCCCTGTGTCAGGCACCTTCAGTGCTCGGGTATGTGCAATCCTGGCAGGAAGGCCTGGCACTTGCTCTGCTGTTCATCGCCTGCAGGGAGGGGCTTATGGAGTGAACCCCAGAGATTTTATGCAGAGGAGTGATATGTTTATATTTGTGCTTTGTTATACTTAATTGGAGCTAGACTTAGAAGGCAGCTAAGGACTGAACTGGCAGACCTAGTACGGACCAAAGAACGGAGCAGCGTGTCACTCTCATCTCAGACTTTACAAAGTAGATACGGGGATGCGATGTACAGAAATAAAGGGAATTAAGAGATGAGCAGTGGCTGGTGAGGTAGCTCAGCAGACTAAATGCCTCCTTAGGCAAGTGCAGGGACCAGGGTACAATCCCTAGCACCACATGCCATGCCCACCTACTCTTGCGCCGACCAGTGAGACCCAGTGTGGTGGTGTCTATAATCCCAGTGCTGATGAGGCTGAAAGCAGGAGGATCACTATGAGTCTGAGCTGAGTAGTGAGACCTTGTACCAAATACATAAAATCAATCAATCAATCAATCAATCAATACATTTTAAAAAGGAGAGGAATGGTATGCTGAGTGCTCTTAGCTGTCATGAGGCATATCGTACAATGGCTTGGTTATGCCCTCTTCTATGCTTCTCCTTATGCACCCTAAATTCTTAGAATGCCAAAGCTGCATTCCCCACACTCTATTACACCTCTGAACCCAAAGGTTTAGATCCCCCAGTCTACTGCACTCATTGCAAATCTTGAATTCAGAGCTGAGTCTGGTAGAAGAAAGGGTTAGAGAACTCCAAGCACCGTTCTGGTGATGCAGATCTAGCAGATGTACCTGACTCTGGAACCAGCAATTTCTAGAAAAAGTTTGAAGGATTAAAAGAAAGAAGGATCTGCGGCAGAAGCCTTGGAAATATATTTCAAGAGAGGGTTGAGAACGCAAGCTGACTATGGGAGGAAGATGGCCGAAAGGTGGGGAGACAACCAAGGCGTGGAGTGGTGATAGAAACCAGAGGTGGAATGCGGTTCTATAAACGTTTTCAGGAGGTCAGGCAAGCTGAGCATGGAACATATCCAGGGAATCTGCTCTTCGGAACCTTGGAAAGAGCAACTGTGGTTGTGGTTATTGTGGTAAGGACAACAGGGTCCAGAAAAGGATCCAGCAGTACGAAGAGAAAAGGAAATAAGAGACCAAGAGAGGAGGCATTGTTGGAACAAACTTGGACCACCCCTCGAGGTGATATGGGATCAAAGGAGAGGAGCTGTATCTATAAATCTTTAGTCAAGCTAAGTCACTCCCCATAATGAAGCACTAATGAGGTGTTATGGGAAGTTCTATTGCATATTTCTTCTAAGCAATAAACTTTTATGAGGAAAAAAAACCCAGCATGCGTTTGGTCATAGGATGAAGTTAGGAGGCAGAGGAGAGGGAAAAATGAGTGGGAGAGGGAGGGAACGCTTACAAACTTTTATTGCTGTGATAATGTCGGGGGAGGTGGGAACCAGATGGCGGGGAACCTCTTGCATCGTCCTCGGAGGACAAGGAGAGATGGTAGGTAGAGCGTGTGGGCCAGGAACCCGCTGTGGCAGACGTTCGGGGCAGGTGGGCTGATGATATTTCCTTTCTTTTGAGCAGTAACAAGTTTTCTTTCTGAGTTTGTGGAGGCTGAGGATCAAACATTTCAGAAGAATGGAGAAGCTTCTCTGTCATCCTGGGGAACGGAAAAGCAAGCTCACACCTCCACTGGTGTTGGGACCTGCTTTGAGTTGATGAGCTGCTGATAGCAAGGACACCCTAACTGTGAAGTTGTGCTTAGCTAGATGTGGGCACTTGGCCTCAGACAGGGAGCCCTGTTTGTTCCTGGAATCCAGGCTCACGCGAGGGTGTTTCAGGTTGGCATGATGGAAGGAAAGTGAGTCAGAGAATCTGACAAGAGACTAAGGCAGAGATTCTCAGTAGTGGGCCTGATGGTACCTGAGTGATATCTGGGCAAGTGCAGGGACCAGGGTACCATCCCTAGTGATACAGGGGAAAGAAACTCCCAGCCCAAAACACACCTGGGATGAGTTCATGTTCTCTAAAGCTGCAGAATAAATCTGAGGAACAGTGGAGATTAAAAGCAGAATATTGGGGGGGAAAGAAAGCTTCTGTCTGAGAGAGGGACAGAAGGGGACCCGAATCGGTTGTCCAGGAATCTGCCTTCTCTAGGGATTTTTTATAGAGCAAAACTATGGTGGAAGGTGGGACAAAACTATGGTCAACCAGTAAGATTACAAGCATAACTGCTCAGGCAAAATTGATGGAACCAGGATCAAGTGGGAGAGCGAGTCATGTAGCAAGTGGCCATGACTACAGAGCAAAATGGGGCCCTTAGTGACTCTTCCTGACTTCCTCAAGGTGATAGAGACCTATTTAGAATATCAGTCTCTGGTGTTTATCCTTAGGAAGGTACACATTGGTTTGATCTTTTGTCTTGAGGTCTGGCCCACAGCAGGAGTGTCTGTCCGTGTCCCCCCACAGTTGCGAGACATCTTGGCTTCTCCACTGACTCTTTGAGGGCCCAGCACTGCCTGACCGCCCCTCATATTTCTGTCTAACTTCACTGTCTACAACAGCAGGACTGTTCTGAGTTGTCACAAAGGTGAGGACCATGATTGGAACTTAGTGGGCAGGAGCTCAGGATGTTAAATGCACTGCAGCATGTGGGCATGTTCTTCTCAGCAAGCGATGGCTCCTCTCAGAGTGCCAGCTGCTCTATTAATGATGAAAATGAGCAGCTATGGGCTCTAAGCCAGACAGAGAGGGAGCTAATGATGGGGAGAAAGGCTGGCAAATCAAAGAGCAGGTCAACCTGAGCAGGTAACGATCAGACCCAGGGGGAAGAGGCTGAGGTCCAGCCAGCAGGACTAGGGGCTGTGGTCAGTCACAGCGGGCATCTGAATCCTTGACTTCAGATGCAGTCACTCCCAGTGATGCAGCGCAAATAGAGGCTCCCCAGTGAGTCTTAAGGTTCAAAGGCACAAAGTCTTAAAAGTGCCTGATGGGCAGGGGCTTTCCTTGGGTAACTCCATAGAGGATAAAAAAGTAGGCAGGAGTTCAGATAGGGGAGGGGCCAGGGAGAGAAGGGTAGCAGGCACCTCAGGAGCAGTGCCCGATCAGGGTGGGCCCGATTTCTCACCTGAGGAGTCCCAGGGAGGCTGAGGATGGCTGGGCTCAGACCCTGTAGTCCAGTCAAGGCCTTGCCACGAAACACCAGCTGGTCTGAAGAGGCAGCTGATAAGAGGCCCTGGGCCAGCTGCCCTGCACCCAGCATCTCAGGGTTACCACACGGGGTGGCTAACATAGCATGTGGTTATAATATCAGCTTCAAGAGGGCAGGGATACACGTCTAAATTTTTTCTAATGTTCTATCTCTAATGCCTTGGCATATTCAGACTGCCATTCAGAAGTTTATCAAAGGCACGCCACCCTCCCCCCCGCCCATCTGGGTGCTGTGCAGGCCATGGAATCTGGGTGTGATGGTACACATCTGTAATCCCAGTGCTGGGGAGGCTGAAAAGAGGAGGATCACTACGGGTCCAAGCTGTGTAGTGAGACCCTGTACCAAATACGTAAATGAGAAAAAAGTTTATTAAAAGAACTAATAAATAGCAAACAACAGAAACAAGAGCATAGAGGTTAAGTTAGGCTGAGGGGTCAGAGTCTGGTGTGTTAAGGGGGAGTGATAAGTAGCTCCTATACTGTGAGTATTCGTGAGGCTTAAGAGAGACATTTCGGAAGAAAGCTCAGCACAGAGTCTTCAAATTTTATAGGGTAAGTGTTAGCCACTTCTAAGGGGGTTACTCCTGCCCCTTACCCTCCTCTCTGCAAGAAGGTCTTTCAGGGGAGCAATGAGTAGACCTGTGTTCAAGTAATTGGGCTAGGGGGATTTCTTCTATTTTCTATATTAGACTTGATGCCCCTAGACTAGGATGAATCCATGCTGCTCTTGCTTTGTATATCTTCCCGTGATCTTGTACATCTAACTGCTGTTCTTATGGGAACAATTGCAGTGAAGTCATTGCGGGAGACTTAGCTAAGTGGGTTCTCAGGCAGGGCAGTGAGAATGTAAGGCTATCAGAGCTGGAGCAGGCTGCCTCTCACGGATCCCACGTAAACACCCTCCCCGGACCCATGTCTTCTCAGCCAGGAAGGGGAAGCAGTGTGTATTTCCTTTCTGAACAAAGCCTGTGCTTGCGTGAATGTCTCTGGGGAGAAATGTGTTTGTAACATTAGACTGGTAATTAAAGGCTTCCAATAAACTGAGTCTCATTACTCAGCTTAAGGAGCTGCTGAGTGTCTGGCACAGTGTCAAGTGTCTGCTTGGGACCAAGCCGAGCCCGAAGGAGGCCCATCCTGGGGTTGGGGGCCTGGCTGGGGGCCTGGCTGGGGAGGCCTTCCTTGGGAAGTCTTGTTTATATTGCAAGGCAGGTCCTCATGCTTCTGTGTTTCATTGTTCTCTTCTCCAAATATTTCAGCAGGCGGTGAAGAACCATGTCAACTACCTGACTCTGGGAACTTCACAATGGCTGCTTGTTAGGGCCTCAATAGATGTTTTGTAGCTTAGACTCTTTCAGCCAATAAGAAAGCAGTGGCCAGTTGTGCTTGCTAGTATGCAAGTGGGTCTTAGGATTCAAGTTCAGGTAAGGTCACTCTAATCACTTCAGTTCCTTCTGCACAAAATAGAGCTTTTGGGTTGGACTTTGCAAATATTTGTCTTAATCCCTTCCACTGGGGTACAGGGATAATACTTAGCATTGTGAAGTGCTTTCTAGCTTGCAAACTATTTTCACTTGTGTTGTTTAAATAGCTCTTTACTGGTATACATTCCTTCTTATTCAGATTAGGGACAATATTCATGGTAAAAGTGGCCATTCTTACCGCTATAGGTTCTGACTTTTCTTGACAAGTTTTCTGGATGCCAGCTGTTGTTTTGAGTGCAATATGAGGAGGGTGATCAGTGGAAATAGGAAAGCCAAAAGAATAAAAGGTGGCACAAAGAGGCTCAATCCCGGGCACCACCCAGTGTGGTGCACTGAACCGGCCACTGAGTCCAGGTGTGTTGGCTCACACCTGTAATCCCAGCTCTGGGGAGGCTGAAAACAGAAGGATCACTATGAGTCCAAGCTGGGTAGTGAGACCATGTACCATATACATTAAGAAAAAAATCATGAGATCACTTTGTTCATCTTGCCTGTTATGTCTTCTTGGGGGACCTCAGGAAGGCATTGTTTTGCACAGTCCTGGCTAGAAAAATACCTTGTGCCCTGCAGCTGATTTCTGTTTTCTCCATTGTTCTTTTCATGGCTCTCAAGATTTTCTATGGTTCTTTTGCCACAGCAACCACTGAAGAACAGTAGTCACGGCCCTCCTCTATCCCATGGCTGTGGGCCTCAACAAGGGCCACAAGGTCACTAAGAATGTGAGCAAACCGAGGCACTGCCGCCATCATGGATGCCTCATCAAACACACCAAGTTCGTGCAGTATGTGATCCGGGAGGTTTGCGGCTTCGTCCCCCAGGAGAGGTGTGCCATGGAGCTGCTCAAGGTCTCCAAGGACAAACGCGCCCTCCAGTTCTTCAAGGAAAGAGTGGGGATGCACATCCGCACCAAGAGGAAGCATGAGGAGCTGAGCAACGTGCTGGCCGCCATGAAGAAGGCAGATGCCAAGGACTGAGCCCCTCGGGAATAAAGCTTTGCAAAAAGTTAAAAAAAAAAATTCTACGGTTTACTCCTTCTCTGAGGTCATTGTCATTAATCACACTGTGACAGGACTAGTTGCTTTCATTATAAGCAATTTTCAGAGATTCCGACATTTAATGCTCTTGATAATCAGCTGGTGGGGATAGAATTATTACTCTTGTTGGTACATTAAAAGACCAGGCACAACTAAGTGATGTGCCCAAAGCCACAGAGCTAGTACGTGGTGGGCTAGCTGCAGCGCCCCTATTCCCTGCCTCCCTCAGTATTGGGATTCGAACCTATGACCTTTGCATGAGGTACATCCCTAACCATTTTTAAAACTTTTATTTTTATTTTTTAATTTGAGACAAGATCTCACTGCATTGCTAAGTTGCCCAGGCTGAGCTCGCAGGGTGCTCCTCATCACCTGATGGACAAAGACATTCTTCCCGTATTAAGCTTAGAGCAACTTGGGAAACACGGGATTGATGAGCCAGAACTCTTTCCCTACATGAAACTGCAGAGACTCCAAGGGTCAAGCGATCTCCCGAGGAAGCCACACTTCGGACTTCAGCGCCTAGGGGCATCGCTGCTCGCACTGCACCCCATTGCTACTCCAGGTCCTGTGTTTAGAGCCAGGACAGCAAAGTGTACCTTACACAGGCAGTGGCAACTATTTTTAATGAAGCTATTGGGAGTCAAGTGACCACTAATTAAAATTCCATGTTCACTTTTCTCCATGGAAAGCCTTGTTTCTTTAATGGGGGACAATACCTGAAGCTCTCAGTGGCTTGGCTCTCCTGCCCACTAGTTGGCCAGCTGTGCTTTGATACTTTGTGTATTAGATAAACTCTGGGGCAAAGCCCACTTTGCCATGCTCTGCTTTTTGAGTACTGATTCCTTGCACTGTGGCTGCCCCATATTCCTACTGGGTAAGGCTCCTAGGGGAGCTGATTTAGAGTGTGTCCAGCCTATTCTGGATAATAGGCTATAACATACTATTACACAAGACAGTTAGGTGAATGTCCCTCTTGTGCCAACAATGAGACCTTGTTATCATATTGAGAAGTGGCTGCTCAGGCTAAAGCCTTCTAGTTTGCCCCAGTGGGAATCAAATTACTGACTTATCAAAGAAGATTTCTGAAATTACCTTGGAAGGACCCTCGTCCACCATTGTTATATATTTTGTCTTGTTAATTTTAATTTCTCTGTAGTTTTGTTTTTAATTTAGACTTTTTAAAACTAGCTTAGGAATAACCAGCCGTCCACTCTGCTCATCACACTAGAAGTGGTCAGTCAGTGAGGCTGTGGGAGCTTGGTGTGTCTAGCTCCAGAAGAGCTCAGGTGACCCCGCCTAATGTAGCTGCTAAATCCATAGCACTTATGAAACTGGAAATGTCACAGTTATCTAAAAGGTGCTGGGAAAACAACCTAGAAATCACACATGTACCTGGAGGGACCCCCTGTCTCCTCTACTTAAAAGAACATCAGTGTACATGCATGGACACACACACACACACACACACACACACACACACACACACACCCCTAATATACACAGAGGTCATAAGAGCGGCAGAACACACCACACACTGCATGGTGCACACTTGTTTGAAGCCCACCGGTTCCTGGCCCTGGCCAGCCCTTAGACGCCTCCTGAGGGCCCTAACACCCTGATACTCAGTTCTAGAGGTTCTCACTTCTTTTGCTGTGGAGCAGGCAACCCACTGTCTTCCTTGTTCATGGAGGTTGAGGGGTTTCTAAGATGTAAGAATTTCAGTGCAAACATGAAGAAAATCCTGGGAACACAGAGCATTCACCCTAGTGCCAGCCAGGTGATTCTCTTTCTGTGTGTGTCCAGGTGATTTTAACCAGTCAGGACCGAGGACCCCAAATGCTCTAAATGTTAATCCATATGCTGAAGACAAGTAATTTAGGACTTGGGAAAACATTGTGAAATATTTTATCATTGTAGAAAATGATGATGATGGTAATGACGAATCTCTTTGTAAAAGAGAAGTCCTGGCCAGATGGTTCTTTCTCCCCGCTTCCAGGGCCCCAACTCAGTCCAGCTCCTCACCTGTCCCGGGTCTGACTGCTGTCCACACACAGCCCCTCTGCTGAAGTAGGGATGAATTGCTGAGCTACTGTATAAAGAAGCCTCTGGGCGAGGAGCTCAGCTCAGGAGCCCCGCATTCCAAGCTGGGGCCCTGAAGCTGCAGCCCTCATTAGTCTTAGCCACCAGGAAATGCCAAGCAGACCGCCCCTCTTCTGTTTTTCCTCGCCAGCTGGCTTTGGCTTTGGCATGGCTGGAAGCCCAAGATTGCGTGCTAGCATTCATTGGTTCCACCTGACCGTCTTGGCCCTGGTTACCAGGCTGGCCTGCGAATCACCTGGGAAGCTTTTAGATATCCATGTGTTGTGGCCCCATCGCTAGTCTGCTAAGTCAGAATTTTGGGAGTGGGGACCAGGCATGGCTTTCTGAAAGTTCCCCTGGGTGGTGGTGGTAACGCATCACCAGGGCCAAGAGCCACTGCTTGGTAATCGTTTTCAGTGTGGTTTTCACTTCGTCAGCCTCACCTGGGAACTTGTTAGAAAGGAGCCCTCTGAGGTCCCCTGGGATGGGCTGAATCAAAACACCTAATGGTCAGGTCTTTTCTGTTTGTTTGTTGCTATGTTTTAAACCATCAGCTTTAATAAATGTTCTCCATAGTTTCCATGCACCATGAGAGTTCGAAATCAGGCTAGGTGACAAAGTGATATGGCCAAAAACTACAGAGAATATCAAAACCATTTCAGTTTATGACAGTGAAAGGCACCTTGCTGTGAGTGCCCCTGGAATCACTCCTGAACCGTAGGAAATGGTCGGGGAAGTCCTGTCCTGAGTCTGTAGCTGCGCTTCTGTTGTTCTGGTGGTGCTGTGGTGTCCTGAAGGGACTCAGAATGTTTATTTCCGTGATCATCTGGACTTGGGTGGACAATCAAAGAGGTCTCATGGTGACAGATGTGGTGAATAAGGTGGATGAGGACACACTGTGACACTAAGGTGGACACACACCCACACACACACATACATAAGTGTGCACAGAACACACCCACAAGCCTGCCTTTCTGGTGGGTGACGTTTATCAGCAGAATTGGCTATGTTCTTGGTCATATCTTGTAAAGCTCCCCCATGAAAGAGGACTTTTAGAGCTACTTCAGAAAGGGGCAGGAGCAATGCGTTAGGCTCCACCTGAGGGGAGTATGCTGAGGACCGGCAGGGTGTCTTTTACTCTAGAAACTTAAAAAAAAAAAACAAAAAAACAAAAACAAAAAAAACTATATTTAGTACAGTCTACAAGGTCTGACTATGTAGGTCAGACTTGTAGTGGTCCTCCTGTTTTCAACCTCCCAAGCACTGGGATTATAGGCGTGTGCCCCCAGGCCCAGTCTCAGTCTCTATCTCAGTGCACCCTGGGGGTGAAACTGGCACCACAGCACAAGGGGCTTGGAATCCCAGCTGTCTAGTAACTTTTTTGTTTAACACTTAAGCTCTCATCATATATTCCAATCAATATGTGTATATATATATATATATATATATATATATATATATGTATATATAATTGAGGCACCTAAACTGTTAGCTTTTGCCTGTAATTTTCTTATCTGTGGCACAATTCAGTTCTCTCCTAATGGCTTTCAGAAATAAAGCGATGAGACCTGGCTCACCAGGGAGGAAAAAATGCAGAAGACATTCTTGAGTCTTGTGTTTCTGTTCTGGGATTCAACAAAGCAAAATAATCATAGGAAGCAGCGGAGACCAAGTATTTAGTCTCATGTAATTAAGTCATCTGCTTTAACATTTTTTTTTATTTTTTTCTTGTTTCAGAACCTTTATTTGTTTATTCACTCATTTTTATGGCCGGCTCAGCCCACCCCGAGGGCTGGCGCAGCATGTGGTGCCGGGGATCGAACCGCGGTCCCTGAAGCTGCCCAAGCTTTCCCAAGCAGGCGCTTTAGACCACTGAGCCATCCCGCCGGGCCCTTAACATTTTTTTATAAAGTGCAGCTTTTTAGCTTTTACTATTGTTTCTGCTTCTACCAAACGAAGTGGCTGTGGATAGCATTGAGATCAGAGAACCTCCCTTCTCTCTGAGCAAGCTGAGGTGAGTGCCAGAGGCTGCAGAAGGCAGAGGCAGAGAGCAGGGGGTGGGGAGCAGGACTTCCAGAAGAGAGAGCAGAGGTGACTGTTCTGACCTCTGGGGAGTTCATTTGTAGGGTCTGAGATCTTCCAGGCAAAGTTACTTGGAAGCAGAGAGAAGGTTTTTTTCCCCCATTGGAGAAAATTAAAGATTTATCCTCACCTATCTCTAAGCTTTGTTAAAAGAAAAATTCTTAGGCCAATTAAATTTAATAGTGCAGCTTTGCAAAGCAAAACAAAAACAATGGCCAGATCTGGCAGCTCCCAGAGCAGGTTCTGAGAATGCCAGCCAGCAGCGTGATCAACAGTTGCAGAAAAACGCGGTGGAGAAACAGAGAGGCCTCCATCAGGCGGCTGCAGCCTCTCCATCCAGCTGGTATGCTAGTCATAGCTTAGCTAGTTAGCTGCTCATAGCTTAATCTGTGACTTGGCCACTGGGCCTCCTACTATGACTAAACTCCACATTGCTTTGGTTTTGTGGGCCAAGGGGAGGGTCCTAGTTCAGGTCCAAGACTTCCTACAAATTTTATTTAATACCCTCTGTTTATAGAATCAAGTCACATGAGAACACAGCTTACTTTGCACATGTATTTTTAAGTCTCTTGCACCTTGGGTGCTTAAAATGTTTTTTCTTTTTTAAAAAATCACGTATGTATGTATTTGGTATAGGCTCTCACTCGCAGTGATTCTCCTGTTACATCCTCCCCAGCACTAGGATTCTACATGTGCACCACAACATCTGGTTTCAGGAGCCACACCGTGGGTTCCAGGGCCAGAACGGCATGCGGTACCAGGGATTGAACTTGGGTCCTCATGCTTGCCAAGAAAGAGCTTAGACCACAAAGCTACTTCCCCAACCCCTAGAATGTTGTTTTTTTCCTAAGTAAAACCTGGAAAATGTCAGGTGGTAAACTGATACTCAGCTATACATATCACGTATTTTAATTCTCAGACATTGTGAGGTATCTTTGGCCCTGATTTCCAATCAGAAACCAAGGATCAGAGTCACTAAACAAATAGCTTATGTATCTGTGAAGTGATAGAGCTAAGATTCTAATCCAGATCTATCCAGCCCCAAGGACATTGGGTTTTCTTGGTCCGGAAGGATAAACTGGTGCTTAGGCTGCACAGTCACCAACAGTTCTGCGTCCAACCCCGATCCACACAGATTAGCACCGAGATTGTCTCCTACACATAAGGAAACAGTGTGAGGGACCTGTTCTCTGCAGTGTTTTCTCCTTATCTCAGGATATTTGAACCCTGTCTTTTAAAAATGTTTGCGTCGTAAATACTAATGGAAGAGAGAGATCTCTCTAGGGCAGAGGGCAGGTTTATTTCCTAGATAGGAGAAAAACAAAGCTAATCTCTCTCTGTCCGAGGTCGGGCAAGTTTGTGAGTTTGGGGGCTCCGTCTTGGGGTTTGTCTGCTGTGACTCAGAGCCAGTCAGCCTGGACCTGCCCCTATGTTGCTCATGGGGGAGTGGGCAGGTGCAGGCAGCCAGTGTGGGACACAAACAGGAAAGTCCTTTATTACTGATCCAAGAGTCTTGTGTTTCCTGCTAGTTTCTGTGAAACCGTGACAGGATGACTTTTTTACTAGCAAGCGGGGTCAAAACTGAGACGCTCACAGTCTTTGACCAACATGGCCCCTTGCACCCAGGTACAGAAGCCAGCACTTTAGTTTCCTTCCCACAGCCTTCTGGCTCTGAGCATCTGCAGTCAGCTGGCAAGTATCACTCTACATCTCTCTTCTCCTTCCTGCAATGGTAACGATCAAAACTGCAGAGAAAATACAGACGAGAAGTAGGAAGGTAATGTGGGATGTTAGTTAGCTGCAAAGAGAAGCGAGGGTCACCTGTGCACTAGATTGAAGCCCCACTGCTACTGAACCATAGGTCAAAATGTCTTTAGGAACATGGGCCTCTTTTTCCTAAATATGGCAAACATTTTAGGGTCTCTTTTAGAAACATATTTATGACAGAAGTGCAGACCTAGAAAGTAATGCAAAGGTGACCTGATTCTTCTTTATAATTTCTTCTCTTTGGTACTAATCCAGCCATCTAAAGACACATAGACAGTTGAGCATGGTGGTACCCACCCTCATAAAATCCCACAATCCCCAAATCCCGTAGTCCCACAATCCCAGAATCCCAGTAATCCCAGAATTCCAGGGAACTGAGGCAGTAAAATGGCCCAGTTTACTGAACTTAGTGACTTAGCGAGATATGGTCTCCAAATTTTTTTAAAAAGGGCCAAGAATATAGCTTGGTACAAAGGTACTGGGTTTAGTCTAGCATTGATAAATAAATTAATAATTAAATAATAAATAAGGCATAAACTAAGGTGAATCTTGAAACCCCTCAGCTGTCACCTACTACCACTCTCCAGTCTAGGTTAAATATTTGAAATCTAGCAGCCACTCCTAAATACACATGACCATCAGAGAAGGGTAACCTGGTTCTCAGGCTGCGTAGCCAGCCAACAGTTCTGTGTGCAACTGCGATCCAAACAGATTCATGCAGAGCTCCTCCCCTCAAGGGAGACATTGTGAGGCACCTACACTCTGCGGTGTTTTCTCCAGCCGTTCTCTGAATACGCTCCATCTGTCCTTCTTATCTAAACCCTCTGAAGAAATTATTTGGGTTTTGAGCAGGTAATGCTTGCATATAGTGCAGGCTTCACACGGCACAGGTATGTGTCTGTGTCTTTCCCCTGAGGACTCTGGTTACGGCTTCCTCCCTTGGTGAAATGTCAGGCACAACCAGAGCTAGCTTTGGGGCTTTTGCTTTATTTTTTTCTCATTATTATCTTTAAGCACACCCAGTAATTCTTTGGTTTGCTTTTGCCAGCCTGTCAGAAAAAATGCTTTAAGCATTTCTGACTTATATTCAGAGCAACACCCCACTTGTGCCTCTCTCAGACTGTATCTGCAGCGCAGGGAGCACAGGGAGAGTTGGGCACAGGCGGTGGCTTCTCTGTGCATCAGACCCCACCCTCTCCCAAGACCAGGGCATAGTCTCTCTCCTCGTTATTGACCTTTGGCTTCCTTCGAGTCCACGTGCTGTGTATCAGCAAGACATTCAATGGAACATGTAGTAGGTGTGTTACATGAATTAGCTAGTTCATAGTACTTAGATGAATGCCCCCAGCAAGTTAATAAGTGTATCCAAATTGCCACAATATCACAAAATATCAGCCAGCAGCATCAAAAATACACAGGCACGGTTCTGCTCAGGATAACGGGGCCAGGAGGCAGGACAGGAAATCTGAGTTCCAGGGATCGCTCGGACCCATCGGACCCAACGGTGCCCTTCAAGAATGTGTTACATCTGGGACCAGGCTCCTTTCATTGTACTGTAGAAGATGACAGTGAGCTCTGCATCAGTATTCTTAGTTTTGAGCTTTAGAGACTCAGTTTCTCTCAAGTGGTGTGAAAGCAGGAGGCATTTCCTTTTAAGCTCTAAGTCACTTTGTAAAAAAGTTACTTTTATTTCTACATATTTACACAACACAATTATATTCATTGAGGGTAATTGGTGCAGGGGCATAAGATTGCCTACTTCTTTTGCTGAAAAAGTCTTCTCCTGTCTTTCCTCCTTCTCTCTCCATCTCTCAGTCCCTTTTCCATTTGCAGATGCTCTATCTCCTTGCTTTCTTTTATCTTTTATCTTGCTCTTTATTTATATTTCAGGCTTTTTCTACAAGAGAAACCAGTGATATTTAAGCTTATGTGTCTATTTCACCTACCACTATGGCCTGAAGGTGAATCCCTTTTTCTACAAATGATCAAAGTTTTTCTTTCTTTTTCCATTTATCTGCTGATGGACATACAGGCTGCTTCCAAGACCTGGCTGCTAGAGCCATGGTTATACACTATATCATTGTAATAGGATGCAATTAACTCTTTTACGAAGATACCTAGGACAAAGGCCACCATTTATGCTTATCTTTACTATATTTTATCTTTTTTATTTTGACCTTTGAAGAGTCTTTCGATGATTTTCTATTACCCAAACTATAATCATCTTTAAAGAGTTTCAAAATCTGCAAATATAATATTCATATTCATATTAGGTGAACCAATAATAGTATCAACCAAATGCAAAGCCATTAGAAATCTTCCTCGAGGTTGACATTTGCTCATTTTTAGAAACAGCAGCACCCTTTTCTTTCAGTATCAGGATTAAGTTCAGAGGCATAGAAGAAGAAAATACCTAGACATTTAGCTCTTTCTTCTCACTTAAAGTAAATCTTCAAACAGGCAGTGGGGAATGGGTATGGCAACTGGAAGATATCAAGGCCTTTAGGTTTTGTGTTGGGGTTTTTGCTGAGCTTTGTTTTTAGTTGCATCACATGTGGCTTTCATCCCCAGGACTCCGCGGTAATTGGAAATAATTACTGGGGCTCCAGTTACTGCACCCCCAATCCAGCCAACAGGAGAGGAAAACCTGTTCTTCCTTGTAGAAACCTTGAACATATTAAGTATCTGTTTCTAAAAAGGAAAAGATAGTAGATTTTGGGCTGGGTAACTGCTAGTTTCTTCTCAAGAAAGGCTGAAGATTTCACTTAATAGAGTCTATCCTCATATGTCCAGAAGGACATGGGAGACATTTACTGGTACTAAGGTCAGCGTGACCACCTCGTTGCTCATTGCTCTGTGTACACTGTACTGCCTCAGCGGCATTACTCAAATGAAATGTAAGTAGACAGGATTTATTTTAATCAACTCATTCTTTCATCTAATGATTGTCATGTTCTCTTCTTAGTAGTCAATAATTATAAAACTCATTCTAGAATTCGAGGAAGCTGACATCAAAATAAGTAGTTTCTGAATCTGCTTCTTCCTCCTTTGGAAATCAGTACACATGCCTCCTTTCTCTCTCTCTCTCTCTCTCTCTCTCTCTCTCTCTCTCTCTCTCTCTCTACTGTGTTTATTTAGTAAAACTAAACCAATGAAACTTTCTTTATTTGCCACATCTCTAGTTCTTTGGGCACTAATTCCTATCAGTTGGAGTTCAAACAGAAACAATCACTGGAATGATATAGGTTAAGAAATGCAGCCCAGGGAGTTGACTTTTGATACCAATGGGCCTCTGATGTTGGAAGTTAAAGTCTGCCTGATGATATGTCAAGATGACAGGTAGGAGAGTAAGGAAAGAAAGGACAACCTGGTAACCACTTCTCTGTCTTCAGGTCTGGTATCTCTCATCATGTACCTAGTCATATTCTTGCATGGGGGAGCCAGCATCTAACTGCTTCTCCATGCCAAAAATGTGTCAGCAGACTGGTGACACGCATCAGCCACTGTAGCAATCCTGTTCCTACTTTCATAGCATGAAACGAAGTTGGCTGTCGGATCCCCTTTATCTTCCACATCTGGTGCAGAATGTCCCTTTGGCCTTCCTTACCTGAATCATACAGGCCAGGGGATTCTGGGAAATGTAGTTCTTCCAGTCAAGCGAGCTGGCTTCATGAATTTAGGGATCAGAATGGCTTCAAGGTTGGAAATTCTCCTACTTCGTGACCTATTGTTTTTCTTTAATATTCTTCACCTTGTCCTTGCTACTTTGAATTTTGTTTTCCTTGGTAGAGAAAACAAAAAACGATGGACTCTCTGCTGTCCCTTAGCCATGTGCCGTAAGCATAATGTAGTAGGTTCCACTCTTCCTTCTTATTCTTTGTAAAAATGTCTTTGTCCTCTTTGGCATGTGTCACACACTCACCCGCCCCCCTCCGTGCTTCCCAAATATCTCCTGCTAAAGACACTGGATCAGATTCATGATTCATTGTTTCTCTGGGAAAAATTCAAGATTTCTTGTTACAGATTTCCATACAATCTAAGATAGTGTAGCTTCATTGTCTCAAGACTTGAACACTCATCCTTCTCTGCTTAAGTGTCAAGGGAAAGTATGTGTGGGATCTCCCACCTTCCTCAACAATGAAGCTCTATGCTTCTAAGGTCAATCCTTTCTACTCTCTAGTATACCATTTTTGTAAAAAAAATATTTATTTATTTGGTACAAGGTTTCACTTAGCAGCTCAGACTCATAATGATCTTCTTTTTTTGTGTGTATGTATCTTTTTTTTGAGACATAGGGTCTCACTATGCTGTTCAGCTGGCCTTAAGCTCACTTTTGTAGCCCAGCCTGATCTCGAACTCACAGTGATCCTTCTGCCTCAGCCTCCCACGTGCTGGGATTACAGGTGTGTGCCTCTATGCCTGGCTCATAGTGATATTCCTATTTCAGCCTTCCCAACTCTCGAGTTACAGACATGTGCCAGCAGACCTGCTTTCAGCGATCGAACCTGGGTCCTTGCACTTATCAGGCAGGTGTTTAGACCACTGAGCTATCTTTCCAGTGCCTTTCCAGCATACCTTTTGACTGCATCTTGCCTTTCTGTGACCACGTTTCCCTTTGAAGATGCTCTTAATCCAATTTTTTGACAAGCTCTGTGTGTGTGTGTGTGTGTGTGTGTGTGTAAGAGTATTTGCCCTGGTAAGTGAGAGGACTGATCTACTAATTTGATTTCACAACCATTGTCTCCCCTGTGTAGGATGAATTTGCAGCAGTCTCCAGGTGCAGCAATGTGGCCTCATGTGGGCTGTAACTGTCACAGCCTCACCCTTGGCCCCCCTTAGCCCTTTTCATGTCTTCCTGAGACTCTGGCTCAGCTGGGAAGGCTGGCCAGAAATACTACAATTTACCATGAGTGTTATCTGCAGTGAGCTCTAAGTTGAGTTTGATTGTCTTTCTTAGAAAAGAATGCTTGGGAGAATATGAAAGGGAGAAGAAAGTTGTGAGGGTGGATATAGAATTGTTTTGAATGTTTCAACTTAAAGTACATAGCCAGGATATTCCCTTTCTATCATCTAAAGGATAAGAAAATAGGGCCCTTCTTTAAGATGCAGGCTACATCTTAAGCTTGGAGGTCCACTGGAGTAATCTTAGAGATTTAAAACATTAACCATGCTTGTGAGCTGTCCCCAGAACCTGTTCATTTTATTGGTCTGGAATGTGGCCTGAACACCAGGATTATCTTGAAGCTGATTTTAACGCACCAAGTGATTCTGAGGTTTAGCCAAGAAAGAACCATTTCTCCAAGCAAACTTTTTAAGGACAAAGGACAAAGAAGGGGTTAAGGTCAGCCTGTACTCTTCATGGAGAGAAAGAGCACATCCGTCTCTATGTGGGTGTGCGAGGGTGGCCAACACCAGCAAAAGATCTAGCCTTCTCCCCAGAGTTGAAAAAGGAACAGGAAGTGGTCAAGTTAACTCTATATTTGCTATCATCTGTGATGGAAGCCTAACTCTTATGTAGTTACACATCTAAGAATCTTAAAACTAGACCAAGGAATGCCTTTTGTCTTTAAGTGGGCAGGAAAGCTCTGCCTGGTAATTCCAAACCCGAGAAATAAAGAAAGCTCCTCAAATAGTACCAGACTTCTAATGGATAAAAACTTCCTCTTCTGCTTTCTTCTTCCCTAAATCTATCCTCTGGAAGTGCTGAGCTTTGTACTTGCTATTTTGGAAAGCAGTGCATTAGAAGGGGCCAGAGAACCTATTCTTTCTGTCTTTGGAGATCTTTGAGTTCCCTCTGCTCCCCGAGTCAATAGTCAGAAGGTCAGCAAAGAGGAGTGTTTTCATTGAGACAGTAAAGCTTAAATAGGAGCAGAAGGAATTTTTTCCTCCTTCCTTCATTTTTTTTATATTGCATTTGTCTTTACATTTATGGTTGATTGCTTTGACCGTGTCGTATTGCAAACACTCATTTCTGCAATTGTCCTATGTTTTTGTTCATAACGTGAGCAGAAGTCCAACACCTATTGATGAGGAGCCTTCATTTAACTCTAGATTTAGCCAGTACAACTAAGCAACCTCGGATGCATGAGGCTTGGGACGGCTGTGCCGTGTAGGCTGTGTATCCAGGTGATAGAAGCATCTATGAGCTGGATGAAAAGCATAACAGAAGCAAACTTTTCTGATTTAGAGTGATTTATCTTGTACATAATTGGAAAAGGAAGTTACAATTTTCCAATTTTGCACCTGGGAAAAGCAAATATTGAACATATCGTACCCTATTTATTTTTTACAGCAATCCTGTGAGAATGGATATGATTATAGTTTTATAGGTGAGCGTACTAACATTGCATAATTTCATTGCCAAAGGTGTGAGCAGTATCAGAACTAGGACTCTCGGCCTCAGCATTACACTGCATTGCTCCTAGGAATTATCTGCACGTTTCTGTTTAATAGGAGATGGGATTAAGCTCTAAGTCTTGTTAAGCTGTGGGAGGTCTCTAAACAGGGACAGAGTGCAGCTTGCTGGACTGCTGTATGTCCCTCCATGGACTTTGGTTTTTGTGTTGTTTTTCAAGAAGGTAAAAAAAAAAAAAAAAAAAAAAAGAAAAAGAAAGAGTCATGAACCTCATCACGGTCGAAAGACGTCTCACTATTTGTAAGACCTAGTAGGGTTGATAATCTTGTCGCTAGACTTTCCACAATTTTGTAAGAGTTCAGGATTTAGCCCCCCCCCCTTTTTTCTTTTATCTCTTCAAAGTTTTTTTCAAAAAGTAGTTAAACAGGCTCAAAATTAGACATGAATTCAGAAGGCTTAAAAAAGTGTTTCCACCTTTTCTTTCTCTTCCAGCAACAAAATATAAACGCAAGCCCTTTCTCATTTTCCTGAAACTTAGAGCATTCTCCTCCCACATGCCCTGCCAGGACCAGCTTCGTGGTGATGCACATTAACACAGGGATGGCTGGAGTTCTACAGTGGCTTGTCATCTTTCCTATTTAAGAACATAATAAAAAAGCAGTAAGCTCCAAGTTACACAATGTCGATTAGGGTGGCATCCTTTGTTAATATGGAGACTTGCTTAACCCAGTATCACTGGAAGCTACTTGGCTTGTTCCTTCCCACTGCCAAGGAAGGCTTGCAGTGGCCCTTCTGAGTAATTTCTTATGGACCACTGCTGCATCCAGCATGGTTCTTACAATTCTTAGGGTACAGGATGGTGGAGGATGAAGACGCAAAGACAAAGAGTCAGGAAGCAGACAGCTGAGGTCAGGAGGGGGTCTCTCTCCCTCCAGATGGAAAAAAGGAACTGCTCAAGGACTGCAGTGCATTTATTTATGTACTTGGCAGGTCGATGACACATGGTGTTCCTGTACCTAGTAACCCATGTCCTCAGATCACCTCAGCTCTTTGTGCCCCTGGAACTGGAAAAACCTGTTCATGTGGCTCACCTTGGGCATTCCACACATGTGATCTGTCTCCAGTTTTCCACAGGCTGCCATATTCCCTTCAAAGCAGTGAGGGTAAGACTTATACTAAGTAGTTCTAGATTGGGAACAAATGTTGGCTTTATAAGCAAGATAATCTTTTTAACCAATAGAATGAGTCATTGGTGCGTGCCCAAGAATTAGTGAAGTTGATTATTTAAGAGGTGAAGGGAATCAATAAGACCCAGAAGGTCTCAAAATACCTTTGTCATTGGCTTACCTTGGCCCATATAGTTCCTTTTACCTGTTATAAAATTATCCCCAGTGCCTACTTCCATAATGCATCTCCAAAGTTTATCACTGATTTTCACTTTTCTTCAAAGTATAAGGATGGAGATACATTGAGAGGCTCTAAGGAAATAGACAAGGTTTCTCTTATTAGTACATGCTAATTAATTAGTGTGGGCATAATAACCTTAGACAGTATTGCAGGTTGAGCCCCTTCTCCCTTGCATAAAAGCATAGGTTGAAGTCCTGATATAAGTGGGTTAGGAAAGTCCTTACAGATATAAGTAGGTTAAGATGAAGTCATCCTGGAGCAGACTGGGTCCTAATTTATGTCTGTCTTTCCTATAAGAGCAGATTATACATAGCAAAGGAATGCCATAGGATGATGGAGAGATCACAGTGCTGTACCATAAGGCCAAGAAATGCCAAGGGTTGCTGGCAGCGCTGGAAGCTCCGAGACAGGCATGGAACTGGTTCTGCCCTGGAATCTCCTCACAGACAGGACATCTCTGCCAACACTTTTGTGTTACAATTGTAGCCTCCAGGACTGTGAAAGAATCAATTTCTATTATTTTAAACCACCTAGATTGGGGCAGTTTGCTATAGACAGGAAAGAAAGGCGGCTTCCAACATAAAGATCATGGGTTTCTGTGGACCTGGCAAGCAGGCACCATCTCCTTCGGTGGCCATAGGTCGGAGACAGGAGCCACCAACGGCTCAGCAGGGATAACTTGTCAGACCTGGGGTCTATTCTAGCTGGAAGAAGCTCCTACAAGCCAAGCAGAGTTCTAAGCCTGTGGGTTGTCACCTTCAGGAGGATCCTGGATGTGCTGAGCAGAACCTTGCAATTTGCAAACATCACATTATTTGGATGGACACCGAAAGGAACAGGAGCTAGCTAAATGCTGTCTATTTTACAATTGTGCCAAGGGACAGTTTGTTTAACAAAAGGCAGTGCATATTTACTCTTTCTTCTGTGAAATCTGAGTTAATGTACCCATGTCATCTTTGTACTACCTTTCTAAGGGTTAACTAACTTGACAATTCCTTTCCTGAAGGCCTGCTTGGAAGAGAGTTCAAAATGACTTTTTATGTGCTAGTTCTCTTGGGTGCTTAATAAATGATAATCAATAGATTTGTGTGTGTGTGTGTGTGTGTGTGTGTGTGTGTGTGTGTGTGTGCAGAAATGCATGTCTTTTAAGTGAATAGTATAGTGTAGTGATGTACTTGTCACATTGTACCAATGCTACAATTAAATCTGAATACGGAGGTTTTAGTTTAGAAAAAACAACTCATAAATTAACATCTTTTATCTTAAAAGCAAAACACAATAGCACACATGCATTATCCAGCATTCCCTAAGGACTGAGGTACTTACTCTGTACATGCTGAGAGTGTTGGCTGCTAAGTGTTCCTGGAGGCATGGCTCCTCAGGGATTTCCTATGCCGGAAATAGTTGCCCTGGCCAGAGCTTTTCATCTCCCCAGCATAGCCCCCATTACTAATTGGCTGATCCTGGAATCCAAAGCCTCCCCACTCTTCTCCCCAACCCTCTGCACTTCAAGAGAAAATGTCTTTAGGGGAGGTCACAGCTCCAGAGCTCCCTGTAGGATTGGTTGAAACATCTGTTGCAGCTGCAGTGGCTACAGTTTGGCTTCTCCTTCCCCCATCTGCTTCCTTCCCTCTTGGACCTACCAGCACCCACTCCCCAGTTAAAATATCTCCACGCAGTCTCAGTGCCAGAGTCTGTCATCTAGAGATTCTAACCTGCCACCCCTCAGTTTGATTAAGGAGAGAAACAGAGGAACTACAATTATAGATTCAAAATATGAAATATATGGAGCTATGGGTGGTCACATACATTACCACCCTGAGTTTGCGCTGTCCCCAGGATGGTGACCACACCCTTCAAGATCTATTGCTCATTAGGGGCTCTTGGCTTCTGAGAACACAGCAGCTCTGAGCAGACTTCCATTGACCAAGGTAATGGATGACTGTTCAAGGAATTTGCTTTTGTTCTCGCATGAATTAAATGGGCCTCTCAGGCAGTTTTCTTTTCCCTTCTATAAGAGGGATGAGAGTATTTGGAGTGTTTATCAGTTTCCTAGAGTTGCCTTAATAAAGTACTGTATACCAGGTGGCTTAGAAGAACAGAAGTTCAGCATCTCACTTTCTCTAAAGGACAGTCTGAACTCAAAATGTCAGTAGGGTCAAGCTGCCTCTGAAGGCTATGGAAGGATCGCTTTCCAGTGCCTGGGGAATTGTTAGCAATCTTCAGTGTTCTTGGGCACATTACACTGATCTCAGATGTTGTGTTGACATCACAATGACCGTGTGTGTGCATTTATGTGTGTTTATGTGTCCAAGTTACTGCTTTATATAAGAATGCTAGCCATAGTGGATGAAGAGCCCATCCTACTCATTTCACTACTTACATTTTTAATGATCATACTTCCAAATAAATTTGTATTTTGAGTTACTCTGAGTTAAAATTTCAACATGTGGATTTTGGTGGGATGTCATTCAAACTACAACACCACTTTCACCATTTTTTAACGAAAGTTTTCATATTTTGCTTTTGGTACCCCAGATTTTCCACATGTCCTGTGATAGAAATGCTGAGCTACAGAGGGACCACAGCAGAGGAAATGCGACCTATGGCAGCAGCTTTGAGCCAGCAGTAGTCAGGTGCCAATGACCAGACCACTCAGGTATTGGAAAGCCCCAGTTCACTTATCTAGGTAGATCAGAAAGAAGTTTTGTGCATCAGGTTGGTGGGCACAGATGCACGGAAGAGTGCAGGGGTCCCTTGCTTATCGCAAAGGTTATGTTCCAGATATCTCCGTCCCCCATGATAAGTGAAAATCAGTGAAGAAGCAATGCTGCATATATATATATACTTTAAGGCTTTATAAGCTTCCTCTCACACTCTTATAAACTTTTCCATATTTTTAAAAACACTTCTATTGGACTAAATATACAGCTACTTTCTCTTTGTGCAATGAAAAGAAAGATCTGTACTAATGAGGTTTACACAAGAAATCATTCCTGTGTCCTGTACTTTGAGCAACTACAATGAAGACAACATTGTGCAATGTATTAACTATTGTAAAATAATAATAATAATATAATAAATTTTAAAAACAGAAATGAAAAATAAAAAAGCACTACATAAAAAATGCTTCTAATGTTCTTAACCATTTTCTAAACTTGTAAACCTACATAATTTTGACAGCACATGTATACTATACAGTACTGAAAAATGCCACAATATAGGGAAAAACCAACATTACATAATTTAGATAAATACTTTTTAAAAACCTATGAAACAATGAGCTCGTGAAAGTTGAGGGAGGGACTACTCTACCGAATTCTTTAATTGAATTGGGGAAACTTAGCTCTCCACTTAGCTTTGCCTGGTGGTTTTCTTCCAGAAAGCACTGTGTGCAAAGGGAAGAGAAAGCCAGCAGACACCCCTTCAGTGAGGTGAACCCTGAAGCAATGGTAGGTCGAATTGATAATCAGTGCCTTTGGTGCAGGGTGGTGAGAACAGGATCCCACTGGTGTGAACTGCTCTCCAGCACCCATGAACCTGCTATTACCAAAAGTACGAAGCACGAACCACCTGAGGAACAACGAACAAGAGACCCAGCCAGTGCGCCTCAAAACTGCCAAATCATCAAAAATAAGAAAAATCTGAGAAATTGTCACAGCCAAAAGGAACCCAAAGAGATGATAACTACATAAATACAGTGTGATAACCTGGAACAGCAAATGGGTGTGAGGTAGAAAGTTAGGACATCAGAGTAAAAGAACGAACTTCATTGAACTTTACGATCTATATTGGTTCAATAATTATAAGTGTAGTGTAACGTAAGATGCTAGTAATAAGTGAAACTGGTTAAGGACTACATTTCATAGTTTATTGCAATTCTTCTATAAATCTAATAAAACTCTTCTTTTTTTTTTTGGCTTTTTGAGACAGGGTCTCACTGTGCAGTTCAGGCTGGCTTTGAGCTCACTTTTGTAGCCCAGGCTGGTCTCGAACTCGCAGCGATCCTCCTGCCTCAGCCTCCCAAGTGCTGGGATTACAGGCGTGAGCCACCACGCCCTGCTCTCATAAAACTCTTCTAAGAAATTTGGAAAGTCAGATTTAAATAGTTCAGCCCTTTGATTATGTTTTCTAAGCCCTGAGTTCTTCTTCCCCCTTAGCAAACTGTTTGATCTCTCAGCTATTTGAGGCAGAGGAGAATGGCCTGCTAAAGATTGTTTTTTTTTTTTTTTTTCTCTCCAAGGACCAGCTTTATTTTTATTTTATTTTATTTTATTTTTCTGGGGAACAGTTCATTTTTTTATTTGATTTTTTTATTGTTTAAATTTAACAATGGTTATATTACATATTTTCATCATCAGATCAGTTTAGATTAATACATATAGGTATATAAGATTGATCAAACAATTAAACATTTACCCTTCTAAATCAACATTACTTTTTTTTTTCTTTTCTCCCTTCTTTTCTTTGAAAGTTGACATATTGCATATTGTCCTCACAATCGTTCTACAGAGTACAGTGTGTGGGCATGACCCACCTCCCTATTGATGTTGCTTAAAAAAAAAAATGCTTAATTGCAATGTATGAAACGCAGAGCTAGATTGGTGAGATGAGCTTTAGGAGGCTTAGATCAATAGCCTCCAACATCACAAGCTTCACTGGTGGCCCGCTACAATTGCAGAACATCTGACTGTGTATGTATCTGCTTCCTCTTAGTCCAAAGAGAAATATATTCTTTTTCCCTTTTTTTTCTTTTCTTTTTTTTTTTTTTAAAGCAACATCAAAGATCGTTTATTCCCAGGGATGATTGTGAAGATATTGCAAATCAAGGACTAACCATAAGAGGTAAACATGTGGCCAGAGCCTTCACGACTGAATACAAGCCCTATGTTTTCCTCCTCCTTTTCAATGTAGAAAGTCAGAAGGAGGAGATATGGAAAGGCAAGAGACAAAAATTCATCATTCAGTAGTTAACTCACTGAGGATAATGGGGTACTCATGAGATAGAACCAGGGGCCCTGACACCTATTATGCCAGCGCAGCAGGTAGGAGTCCTCAGGGAGGGGCCTCAAAATTTGGGAACGGCACAGAGTGGAGGCCATTCCACTGTGGATAATTGCTCAAGGTGCTCTGCCCTAAGCTTAGGACTTGCAGTACTCCTTTGTTGCCCGTGGAATGCTCAGTACACCAGAGGCTCCCCTGTGCCTGGTATCGAATCAAGACTGAATCTAGAGAAGCTTCACTTCTCTCTTCTCCAGGGTGACAAAAGTAAAGAGTCTTGGAACAGGTCTTCTGTTTGTTTTTTAACCAGGACTCTGGGAGCCAAAGGACAGACTTATCGTCCAGTACTGGTCAATTGCTTTGACCTATTGACTTTGCATCTGGCTGAGAACTCCGTGACTCCACGGCCAGCCACATCATTGCCCTGCTGAGCAAATGTTGACTTAACCTATTGGTCTTCCGATGTCGTAATGAAGCGCACTCCATAATAGGCTAAAGTTGGTTTAAAAACAAAACAAAACATAAAGAGCTTTTTGCTTACTCATTGTTGTTTCAAGAGTGTGTATACAGAATTGCAACTTTGCCACTCCACAAGAATCAATCAGTGTAAATTGCCACCCTCATGAGAAAAGAAGAAACAAAGATGCTGCTTGTTTTAGAAAATGATAATATCCATTCCTTCTTTTCAATTTCCTGTCACATGCTTAAAAAGATCTTGTACTGTTCGTTAACTTTGTTTTAACGGATAACTTACATTAAATAGCAAAGATGAAAGTAAATTGAATCTGCCCAGTGCCTTTCTTTTCATGTTTTCAAATGCTTTTTTTTTTTCTTTTAATGAACCACATACATGCCCAGGCTTGTTCTGCTCATTTTCTTTTTCCTTGTTGTCTTCTAAAAAACGTTTCTGACAAAATACCAACACATCCCCAGCATTACATATCCTTAGAACTTTGAGGTCCAAATCAAATACGATAACACAACATGACCGTGTTTGATCAAAATAAACACATCTTACGTTTAAAAAGAAAGCGAGGTGCTTTGCACTGCAGCCCCTGCCACTGATGCAACGCACTTCCAACGTCCCTGCTGCTGGACTGTGTTTGCTGACTGAAGTTAATTTTGCTAAATGTTATTATCCCAAAGTTTTCTTTTGTAGCTTCTAATTTGGATTAATTTAGAGAAAGAACATTTGCCATAGATGGAATGACAATGAAAGAACATATCTTAGTAAACCTAGTGTACACTTCATTTTATAATCAGTGCCTCAGCAGATTCCCAGCTAGCTATAATCTCTTTGCTATCACTTGTTAATGAGTTTATGGAAAGTGGTAATACTTTGGAAACCGATTCTTTATTCACTTGCAAATTTTTGTGCCTTCTGAGTCTACTCATAATTAACCTTTTAAATAACTTTTATTCAAGGCAAATTCAGTGGAAAACTAGTTTTGCTTATTTTGAGTTGGATGTTGTTAGTTTGCTATACTTACTTCTTTGTTGCTTTTCTATTTATGCCAGTACTGATGCCAGTAATGAAATTTTATGTTCTCAAGCTTTACGAAATTCATGTTTTGTTTTATACTGCGGTTGTTTTCTACATTTTACCTATGGGTTAATTTTTAAATTTCAAGATTTAATAAAGAGTCTATGTTCAAGGTAATGAAAGGACAACAATATTTCCAGTCCTAAAGACTATTCTAAAATCTTGTCTTTTCTATCAAGAGGTAGAATCTATCTCTGCTTTTGAGCTTTATTTTTCACTGCCTAAGACCAGTGAAAGTGATGCTTGCATCTTCTTATTCTAGGTCCTAACAGACAATATAGATTCTTCCTGAATCTGGCCTGGTCTGTGAGTTTCTAGAGCTCTAAGCCGTCATGAGCGACTCTAGCTACTGTGATTCTGCCATTCTGGAGGCACACAGTAACAGACTGTATTAACAGAAAGATTATGGAGGAATTGCCAACTGCTGCAAACCTCTGGTGTCTGGATTGCTGGTCTCCCCAGCCCAGGCACCAGACCTATGAGTAGGGAAGACTTCAAACTGACTCCAGGCCCAGCAACCATCAGACTGCAACCTTGCCAGATGCCTTGAGGTAGAACCATTTAGTTGAGTGCTTTCAAATTCCTTGGCCAAAGAAACTATGGGAGAGATAATAAATGAGGGCAACAGTTCAAAGCTGTGACATTTTGAGGTGATTTGTTATGTAGCCAAGATGCCTGGTACAATTACTTACTGTAAAACCAGTTAGCATGATTGAACCCAAAGGGAAAATATGAACCTTGTGTTATCTCATTAAGCATGTGCTGTTCAAAGAAACACATTCTAAAAATCAGAATGAAATCACTATTCACTTCTTACTCTATTCAAAATTATGTCACATCTTAGTTTGGCACATATCTGAGAAAAAATTTTTGGACAGCTTAAACATTTTCCCCTAGTTTTTATCTGGCTTGTTTTCTTCTCTCTAATAGCACAAACACAATTTCACTGTATTTTGTACTGAAAGCTATTTTCTTCTTGGAGACATTATTCATGGAGCACTTAATGTGTGTAGCCCGGGTTTGCTGCACATTTGTCAAACTGGAATTTCAGTATTCTCTGGCTTAACAATTCATGCCTTTGATTTCTTTGTGGGATTCTCTTTGCTCTGTAAAACCATATGCTTAACTAATTTTCAAAGGAAGCATGGAGCATAAAGTTGCTGAGCCATTATATACAACTCATTGTAACATGGTATAAAACTTATTGTAATCTCCCTTCTGTCACATTTGTCTTTTTTGAGTTATGGTCAAGATCATCAGTATTAATGTATTTTAAAATATTATAGCATTTTCTAGCTTTCAATGTTGCTAGAAGATGTCTGCTGTTCATCTTATTTTTGTTCTTGGAGGAGGGGCAGATATTTTTATTTAACCCTGGGGTTCTTCCTCTTCAGCCTTTGTGTTAAAAATTTTCTATATAAAAAAAATCTAACTAGGGGTGTTGGCTATTCAGATACTTAACGTCTGTTGGGCTTTTTTATTCTACCAATCTGAGTCTTTTATCAGATTAAAATAATTATCTTAGGGTTCACGAGTAGCTCAGTCAACTAAACGCCTGCGTAGGCAAGCAAGGGGACCAGGATTTGATCCAGGCACCACATGTCCCACTGGCTCTGCCCCTGGGCATGCTGAGCAGGTGACTGAGTCTGAACATGGTGGCACATGCCTGAATCCCAGTGCTGGGAAGTTGAAACAGGAGGATCACTATGAGTCTAAGCTGTGTGGTGAGATACTGGACCAAAAACATAAAAAATAATAATTATCTTTATAGTATCTTCAATTACATCCTACTTCCCATTGTTTCTAAACTCCTTTTAGATAAATGCAAGACCTTTATTCACATTAATTTACATTAATTTTTCTTTTATATTTTCCATGTCTGGCTTTCTAGGTGATACCTTTTACTTTATCAGTCTCATCTTCAATTTAATCTTCAACTATCTCCATTCTCCTTTTGAGTTTCTTTATGGATAATTTAACATTTCTAAAATTTAGTTCAAATTTCAAGTAACTATGTGTTTTCTTCCTATTGATTCTGTGTGCCCCTACTGCAGCCAGTTCTCGTTTTCTGGGTGCCGCAGACTGAGAAATCTCTTGGACACTGGATAGATGGCCCTGCCACAGGCCTTCTTCCATTTACCCAGCAAATCCAGGGCTATCACAGATGCCTGAGAGGGGATGACTTTACAGAGAGAGTGGAACTCCACTGTGATGTGGAGTTGGGTTTGTGGTTACTGTGGGGGCTCTGAAGTTCTTCAAGCTGAAAAATCCTGCCAGCATTCAAGTTCTTGTGTCCTTCTTTGGATAATCATCTGTTTCCAGAATATATTTGCTGAATACATTGGTGCTCCAGCAGGTAGTAATACGGATTGGTGAGGGAGGCCTGACTGACCCAATTTTTCTGTGGTTTGTTTGTTCTATAGTTACCTACCCATGGTATTGCACCAGATTCATCTTTGTTTTTTTTTTTTTTTTTTAACCCAAAAGCTGCAACTTCAGGGACCTCTATTTGAGGACTACATCAGTCATTATTTACTAGAGAAACATACGTAAGATATACAAATACACAGGAACTTGCAAGATTGGCTTATAGTGGCCACCCATACAGTCATGTATGGAACAGTGCAAAAGAGCTGTCTTTGCTCCAGAGAGCTGAAGGGTCCAGCCGAAGGGTCTGCGACAGAAGGCTAAGGCATCTGTGCTGGAAACCAGGAGAGGACATCCAGGGTGGAAGCTGAAGGCTAGAGCACCTCCAGAGGCATGGTGGTGAACTTTGTGTCCCTTTTATTCCATCCAGCAGGGAGGCCTGTTGGTGGTTGGTATCACTTATGCCCAGGGTGGGTCCCCAGCCCTCAGTGAAGCTCTTCGGTCCCATGCACAACTCTGCTGGCCCAATCTGATTGGCTGTTTCTCACTCAAGCTGGCACAATCAGTTAGTTAATTACCACAAAGACTGTGGCTGAAACCTTCCTTGTATATTTTTGTCCTTTGTACTAACTCGCTGTGGGGTATCCACATGGACCCCTTGCCTGTTGTCTCCAAGAAAATTACCCAATTCATTAATACTCATATCATCATACTTCTTTTGATTTCAGCATCCAAACAGACTAATTCATCCCTTATGTATCTTGGCCATCATTTTAATAGGATAGGAAAATATGTGGGGAAATACATATGCTCTATCTTCCCCCTTAAACTTGAATTTTAAAACACCCTACATTTCAAAATAACTACTTTGTTCAGCCAAAAAAAAAAAAAAAAAAAGTACTTCTATGTGCCTCTCACACAGAGATAGAAGATACACTGTTGTTTTATTTACTCTTGTATGTATTTGCATGTGTGCCATGGACGATTTGAGCCCAAGGCTTTGTATATGCCAGACAAGCTGCAAGCCACTGAGCAACTGTTATGATTTATGTCTATTTGTGCCCACAAAGCCTCCTGAGTCAGGGGGCGGGCACTTCTAGAGTTTGAAACTTGATCTATGATCCCTGGGATTATGGGTTTTAGTACTGATGGGATTATGGGTCTCAGTACTTCTGAGATTATGGGTGTAGCCTAAGGTGGAGGCTGAGGTGGAGAGCCTGAATGTAATATAGAGACAGAGAGACAGACTCGAGCTGTTGCTCTCTGCTGCCCTGTTTGGTTGGCTACATCTGCCACCATTTTGTTGCTGTTCCGCCACCATGAACTGGATGCTTTCTGCCCTGTTCCACTCAGTCTTGGGCCAGCCGAATATGGACTGAAACCTCCACAAACTGTGAGCTAAATAAACCTTTCCTTCCTTCATTTTGAGTGTCAGGTATTTGTCCCAACAATGAGTAAAAAGTAACTAAGACAGCTACAATACAACTTCAGCTTATATGAACTTTTAGAATGGAAAAACTATGAGTTCAGAAAATCAGAATGATGGCGTCCTTTAACACTTTGCTACTAATTAGTGTAGCAGAGTTGTAGGCTTACTTTATTCATAAAATAATCTAGAGTAAACTTTCCCGGTTATTTCACTTACTAGGTAGGTAACAATAGGCAGTTCTTCAAACTACCTGAGCCTCAGTTTTCTTGTCTATGAAATGGGGATGATGACAATTTACTTACAGCATGTGGTGGAGTTCAGAGTGCTCAGCATGGTGTCTGCCTTCAAAAAGTTTATTCATGGCCATTGGTAGCAGCAGGAGCTGCAGTAGGAGGCCATCACCCAGTGAGGAGACAATCTCCTTGCTACACTCTCTTTTCCTAGCTGTTGTTCTAATTAACAGGAGCTATAAGACATTTATGGCTTGAGTTCTGTGTGGATGGCCTTCAACCCAGCCTCTACTTTAATCTCCAGATTGCAAGGAGTGTGCCAAAGATGAGGAAGTATAAATTAAATACAGATGGTGCAATAGCATGGAGTTCCTAATAATGCCTTGTAGTTTATGGCAAAGATCTCTGGTCTTTATCTCATTTATTCTTTCAAAACATTATGACACATGTAGTGATCAGACATTTAGCCAATAAACACTTTGGAACAGGTTAACTTTCAGGGTGTCTATTGTATGGGGCAGTCATAGTTTTCCTAATTGACACAGTATTTTAAAAAGGTCTGTTGAAATCAAGCGTATTTCTCCTGATGTTATGGTCTTTGTTCTCAATGATGATAAAAATATTTAGTTTTGGTAGCCAGCAAGTATGCCTTGGTAAACATAGACTTAAAATCGATGGACTCCAGTAAAAGCTTCCAATTTAAAAAATCTCCTTCAAAACCTGTTATCCCAGCATAGTATACTAGCATATAGAATACATAGCAACATGGTTGCTTCATAGAGGAAGGTTTGTGGACCTGGAATTCTGGCCACCAGGCAGCCCCTTAGCCTTCACCTGCTGCCACTGTGGGGGCTGCAGAGCCACCTTCTCACCTCTCAGAACTTTAAGAAGAGGACTCTGGAGATTGATATGATTTGCCTTAAGGACAAATGTTCCTGTTTCTATGGAAAAGCTACAACTTCAAGTTCCTCCTTTATTTTCCAGGTTGAAGTCTGTAGAAGTTTTACTCTTCCTGCTAACCACTCCTGAACTACATTGCTATCATTCAGTTACTTGAGAAAACCAAAGTTTAAAGATTAACTTACCCAAAATCCCATAGCTAATAAACAACAGGACTTGATATGGCTTCCAAATGTCTAACTCCAAATTCTGTCTTTCCACCGCCTCCACAGAAAAAAGAAAATCTCTAAGCTCCTCACTGGCAATAAAATTCTATAATGTCAAGACCCTTTTTAAGGAGAGGACCACAAAACATTGATTGAAACATAAATATTGAGCCAAAATCCAGGTACAAGGGAATTCTAAGTACAAGACCACCCAGAGGGGTGTGTGTGTTTGTGTGTGTGTGTGTGTGTGTATGTGTGTGTGTAAGGGGACTGGGGGCAGACAGAAGGATCAATTTTAACTAGTGAGTTCAGGCATTGGCCCTTTGCTAATTCATTATGGAGAGAAATGGCTATTTAGATATTTCCCTCCAAATATTTTGCTTGTCAACGTTTTTGAGAGGAACCATTACTTTTTATTATCCTCTGTGTGCCCATGGAGGTCTTGCTTAGCTTACACAGATGGACGTGCTCTGTGAATGGCCCTGTTTCTGGGTTTCCTGGGCTCTCACAGTATGTAAGATGCTCTCTAAGTGCCAGGGGCACAACAAATGCCCTGAAAGCTCTTATGCTCAGGTTAGCACAGCAAGACCTACCTGGAGGACAGCAGGAATTCACGCTACCTTAGGGCAGTGAGAAGATTGTAACATGAATGCAGAAGTGAGTGAGGACCCTGTGCTCTGCTCCAGTCAGGAAAGACTTGGGGAAGAACAGCTCAGGCTGAGCCTCCAGGATTGACTGGACTTCAAGCAAGGAGAGGAAGTGTAAGAGTAATTCTAGGTGAGAAAACAGGCAATCTGTGGGGTCACTGGGGTGGAAGGGAGGGCCTGGGTCTGCCAGTACTGTGATCTCCTGGCAGCACCAAGGCATTTCTGCTGACTCTTCATGCATGATGTAGGCCTAGTAACAGCGCTTTCTTCCATGTGAGCTGATCTTCACCCTTTGGGAAAATTAAAAAAGAGAAATCTACTTCTATACGTGTTTTCATATTCGTACCTTGAGACAGGAATTACATGCATTAAAATCCCTTGAAGCAGTACTTTGGGATTGTATCCATTTCCTAGAACTGGCATAGTAAAATACTACAAAGTAGTAGTACAAACTTGGTGGTTTAAAACAAGAGAAATTTGTTGTCTCTGTTCTGGAGACTAGAGGTCTGCTTCAGAGTATTGGGAGGGCCATCTTCCTCTAAACCTGAAGAGCAGACTCCTTCATATGCCTTTCTAGATGCTGGGGGCTCACTGGCACTCCTTGGAGTTCCTTGGCTTTCTATGTGCAGCTGTTCTGGGCCCCTGCCATTATATGATGGTTTTATTTTTTTTGTGTTTCTCTCTACAATTTATAACAATGCTCACCTGATTTTAACTGACTGACCTACATTGACCACCATTTTCAAAAAGGATAACATTCTGAGGATAGGGGCTTACTAAGTGCCTCAGTGGAACAAGGGAGATTTATCTGCACAGATATCAAGGAATTCATACCAACTTCAGCATTGAGAAATGCTGAGATTATCATAGGAATGGAAAGTATTCATTATAGAAGAAGAAGGAAAGTATTCACTGAAGAAGCGGAAGAAGAAGAAGCAGAAGCAGAAGCAGAAGCAGAAGCAGAAGCAGAAGCAGAAGAAGAAGAAGAAGAAGAAGAAGAAGAAGAAGAAGAAGAAGAAGAAGAAGAAGAAGAAGAAG
>PVJA010018380.1:0-40089 GCA_004027025.1 Myocastor coypus | reverse complement strand
CGCACGCAGGCACACTCACACTGAGTGTCCCTTTGCCCAAAGGCTGAGAAAAGAAAACAAGGATGACCTGAACATCAAAAGGCTGAGAGAGGACTTAGAGAAATTGGTCAAAAACTGCAAGTCTTTTGACAAAAAAAAAAAAAAAAAATTAAAGACAGCCTGCTTTATGAATGCACTGCAAAAGTCAAACATAAAGCCGACCTATTTATATGAGATTTCTAAGTCTCGGCCTTATAAGGAGATGTCACATCGCCGCTTTCTTTTTTCAGTGAAAATAACACGCGTCTCATTGGCTGTGTGTTCTAGAAACGTGTGGTTTTAATTAAGAGCCACACAGCGTTAAAAGGCAGATCAAATGTATTTTCATAACATTCGCTTCTCCACAGAAAGCCCCATCAAAGCCCCGCACCTACCCCTGTCCAACTATTTTTACTCACCCTTTGAAGTGGACGCTTTGTGTGTTTCTCTTGCTGGGAATGGCACTCTAAGGGAGTGGGTGGCCCCACAGCTCTGCCGTGGGCGCAGGGAAGTGGCCTGGTGAGAGTGACCTCGTGCCCGGCGGAGGATGATACCAGCAGCTCTGGAGTGGGCACCAGGTGTCAGATGCCCTGCTGGGCTTGGGGAGGGACAAGGACGAGGATAAGTCAGGATCCCGGACTTCTAAACCCATCCTCGGTGTGGGGGGCAGGTGGACCCCTGAGCAGGCCATCAGCCCACGGTGGGGAGAGGCAGCCCTTGCTGGGGGCCGGGGGCCCGCACGGAGGGGAACGCAGAGCTGCCTCTGGGTGTGAGGTGTGAGCCGAGTTAGGGGCGTGCTGGCTGGAGAGCAGGGCATGGAACCATGACAGCGTGCCCAACTCAGAGTCTGGGAACCCGTGATCAAACTATTGGGATGAACCATCAGTTGGCAGCATTTGCGATCAGAGGCCAAGGTCCTGCACATGCACACACGTGCGCACACGTGCACACGCACACTCCCAGAGCCAACACTAGCCAGGCTTGCGAGGACCTTCTGTATGCAAATGGCCTGCCCCTGGCTTGCCAAAACCCCCTGCGTCTTCTCTGTCACAGCACATAGCTGTGAGCCATGACAGTAGGTGCCACTGGCCCCGTGGACCCAGTTTTCCACGGGAGTGAAGCCGTGAATCTTCTCCCCTCCCCCTCCTTCCTTCTCCCTTCTCCCCTCCCCCTCCCCCTTCCTTCCTCCTTCCTCCCCTCCCCCTCCCCCTCAGTCCTCCTCCTCCCTTCCCCCCCTCCCCTTCCTTTCCCCCTTCTCCCCTCCCCCTCCCCCTTCCGTCCTCCCTTCTCCCCGCCCTCCTCCGTGGCTCTAACCCTTCCCTGGGGACCAGCGGAAGCCAGGCCCTGTGCTCACGGCAGGGAATCCAGTGGCAGCTATGGAGGGCGGCCACCTCTGCAACCACACCGAGAGGGCCTGGGCCAGCCTAGAACCCTGGGGTCCTGAGATTCCCTCTGGCACCCTGACATCTGTCCCCGGAGGAGCATATCTCTGTCTCCAAACACCCATTGTGTCTCTGTCTGGAAGGAGCGCCGGGACAGGGGCATCCACGTTCACACGCCAGCCAACAGCGTTGCGTGAACATTCATAGCGTTCCGGGCGGCAACCGCCATGCCTGCCCCGGGCTCGCCTGCTGCAGCAAGCCAGCTGCTCCCGGGACTCGTGGGCCCGGAAAATATTTGGGCAATGAATTCACCAGCGACTTTCCCACTGAAGCGTCACCGGCCTGGCACTTCTTCCCATCCAAATTCTCTTTTCTGTGCACAGCGCTCTTCCCAGAGCCCCAGGGTGCGCTTGATCCGGAAGCAGGAGAGGAGTGGCGAGTGGGCGCCCTGGCCTGCAGTGAGCCCAGGGTCAGTTTTTCCCACCAGCTCCAACCCAATAAAATGCAAATCTCCGCACGGAGCCGCCCTCCCCCGCAGCCCGCTCCGGATGGTGTCTGTAGTGCGGTTTTTTACAAGGGGCCTTTAAAAAGCTCCTGGCCCCTCGAAAGCTCCCAGCCCCCTTTGTCCAGATGGGCACGGAGGTGGCCAGGCTGCCCAGCTGATTGTGAGCCGCGAAGCCCTCCCCGAGAAGGCTGTGATTTATACGCTCCGGCTTGTCACGGGGTGAAAGGAAGGGCCACTTTTTCATTTAGATCCAGTGCTAGGTTGGAAAGCCACCCGCGGCTGTAAAGTCAGCTGGATCTGCGTGCTGAGGTGAAACACATTGCCTGCTTTGTTGCCTTCCGGGATGGGGCTTCGGAAGGGGACGTGAATACGCTTCCCCTGGACGCTGGCAAAGTGGGGGTCGCTGGGCCAGGCAGGGACAGGCCTGACTCCAGGGGAGCTGGGAGGAGGGAGGCGGTGGCGGCCGGCACCGGGAGCTCTGCTTTTCTTCCGCCCCAGCCAGCCAGACTTCCGCATGGCCCCTGCTGCCTGCCGCCCCCCCTCCTGGACAGGGCCCACAGTTCCAGCCTTCCAGGGGCACCCCTACGGAGGGTGGTTCACACTGACCTTTCCCCGATGCCCTGGGATTTCTGTTGAAGGTATCTGCTGTCACCAGAGCGTGCACCTACCCATCATGACACTACAGCTTCTTAGCTGGACGCAGATTCTCCTATGCCTGACGGTTCCCTGGATCTGACCTGGCAGCAACAGACAGGGAAACGGTCTTCGTCTCTCTCTCTCTCCCATGATGGAGATGGGGCCCAGTCCCCAAACAGAGAAACAGTCCTTCCCGCGGGCCGGTCCCTCTTCACCTCCCTGAAGCCTCCCTAAATATTTGGGCGTCGCATGGGGAGCATCCTAAGACCCCTGGAGCATCACTAGGCCCACATGTACTAAGTCCTGTGTATGCGACAGGTTACTTGATGGGAATAGTACCAGGCGCCCTTGACTGCTCCTGTGGACAGGGACTGAATCCCTGCGACCACAGAGGAAAGAGGGCGGGATCCGAGAAAGGCAGGCAGTGCTTAGGAAGCCGCGTGTGTGACGCTTGTGCCTGAAGAGGCCTGGCCTTAAACCTCCTCCAACAGTGGGATCCAAGAAGGGCTTTCTCAGAGCTGGGCTTTGGATGACAGGAGCAAGCTGGCCATGGAGAAGCAGCCCAATCTGAGAAGCCCCTGCAGTGGGAGATGAGGTCCAGGACCCCAGGAGCCACAGAAGAGACAGAGAGTGCGACTATGGCCTCATGGCTCAGATGTGAGCCCAGCAGGCGGCGAGGCCAACACCCCCGGAGGACTTGGTGGATGGAGGGCAGGCGGACGCTCAGCCCCCATCAGGCGTCTGTTCTCAGAGCACAGGCTTTGAGCTCCAGACTCCAAGTGCTCCTTCTCCGAGTCCGGGCTCCCACGATGCTCATCTCTGGAAATGAAAGTTGGCTTTCCTGGGGAGTAGTACTGGGAAGTGGACGGAGGACAGCCCCACTCTGTGCTCTGTGTCAGGCGCCTGGCCCGCCCCCAGCTGTCAACAAGTGAGTGGCTATTGCCTTGCCTGCTCAGGATAGCACCACACGGACCACCGGGCCCTGAAAACGGGCCAGGCCAAGGTCCGACTCACTGTAAGCATGGAACGCCCAGCAGACCCTGAAGCCAGAATATGCAAGGAAGAATGTAGAAAGCCACAAGGGTAACTTACACAGCGATTACACGTTGAAACGACAACATGTTGGATTTCTTGGGTTAAGTAAAACATGTTCTTAATTTCAGCTGTTTCCTTTCTGACTCTTCAATGTGGCAACTGGGAAATCTAACAGCTACCCCGGCCTTCAAAGCTCGTGCCCACTCTGCCATCGGACAGTGGCACTGGCAAAGGCAGTGCTGGTGGCGCTTTCTTGGAATGTCAGAGGTCAGTGAGGCTGTGGAACAAAAGTCATGCTCAGACTCTTAACTGACTACACGGGAGCTCTGTGAGGGTTAGAAAAAGCCGCTCCAGGCCGGCATGATAGCACCACCTGCCGCACCGGCCCCAGCCTCGGGCACGCTGCTCGGGCGCGGTGGCACAGCTCTGGGGGGACTGAAAACAGGAGGATCACCACGTCCGAGCTGTGTGGTGAGATGCTGCCTCAAATACATTTTAAAAAGAGAGAGAGAGGGACTCCCACATCTGAGCCAACCAAACCAGGCAGGAAGTTCTGCTCCTTCTCACAGCCAGGGCAGGGCTTGGCAAGAGGACAGTCCGTCCCCACTGGTGTCTCCTTGGCTGGGTGCCTCTTCGAGTCCCCATCTGCATAGCTGCAGGGACAGCGCAGGGCTGACATCCCTCTGTAAATGCCAGCTGCTCCTGTGACACCCAACTCCGTGGCTGAGGCTGTGGCAGGACAGAGGGGTGCGTGGTGAGTGTTGCGCCACGTGGGCTCCTGGTCTCCCGGGCAGTCAGGGAAGCACTGCTGAAGTGGCCCGCTGAGTGACATCCGCCAGTACACAAGGACACCTCAGGCTGTGGGGAGCAACAGGGAGGTCATGGGGGTGGAGACTCTCTCGGTCCCATGTTCCGGCGTCAAGAGGTGCACGTGGGACCCCAATGCAGCCCTCATCTTCCCGCTTAGGCTCCACCCACAGGGCATCCCCCTTGTGGATTGTCAGGCACCTGACTGGAATGAAAAAGAGAACGCACAGGCTCTGGAGCGGGAATTCTGAGAACAGAATTAGTTAGTGCCCCAGGCCCCACTTCCAAATACGTCATGCATAGGTGCCTGAGTCAGCAGGGGGACACAGCAATTGAGGACACAGGCGACTTCCGATGTTCCCTCCACCCCTCACCCAGGAGCGAGACCATGGAGCCGGAGCTCCAGCAAAAGGTCCCCGTGCACGGCGATGGAGCAGAGGTCCAGGTGAGCGAGGCGCAACCACACTGGGTCCCCAGGGACAGTGGGCCTCTGCCCTGAGGGCGCGGGAGTGTGCAGGGGCCCCATTCTGCGTGACACTGGAGAAGTTTGGAGCCACCACCACCAGGGAGGCGATGACAAGGCCCTCAGCGGATCCCGAAAGCTCCGGGCTCTGGGCAGGCTTCGGCCGGCCCTGTGTTCCCGACTTTCCCTGTCTCCTGAGACAGCGTTGATGGCACGGCCGCTGGCAGGCGGGCCGGAAGCTGCGGTCGCTAGGCGAGTGTTCGCAGGCATCCAGTGAAGCTGCCCAGGAGGAAGCGAGTCAGAGACGCCTGTCCTCGTCATTGCCCGGGCTGAGAGTAACCAGGTGCACCCGTGAAGTCGTTTTTCTTCTTCTGGTTTATGAGGTCAGGGGTCCGTAGTTTGGAATCTGCAGAGAGAGAGCGCAGGGTTGATGCTTGAGACCTGGAGCTCTTCTACTTCCAGCACCCCTCCCCCTCCCCCATGGAATGTTCTGGATCGCCCACTCACGACTTGAGAGTGTATGTCGACTCTAGGTACCCAGAGGACGCGCTGCTCACTAGGCTGACAGGTGTGGCGGCGGAGCGCTTGGTGCCTACGTGTGCCTCAGCCTACCGAGAGGGGGCACCACGTGAAGCGGCTCAGCGCCTCAGAGCATTTTCAACACCCCCACTCCTTCGACCGGACTGGACGTCCAGCCACTTTTGGATGAACGAAGGATTATTTTATAAACGTCCAAACAAGCCGTTAAGAAGACGTGATCCCTGCACAGAAGAGGATCCCCCTTCCTGCAGCTCTCCAAGGTGGAATCCGTGGATTCGGTCACCCATCACCCACTGAGCAAGCTCACCTCGCTGCGCCTGCGCGACCCAGACCTCCCGGAGGCAGCCGCAGGCTCGGGGACTGGAGGAGGGCGCCGGACCCCAGAGTCAGAGGCCAGCCACCCGCTCCAACAGCACGCTCTGCTGAGACAGTCCCGAGGATGCGACCGAGTTGGCCCCGCGCTGCCTACAGACGCCAGCTGTGTACAGTGGGAAGAGGGAATGCGCTGTGGGGGGGCGGGGGCGCCTTCCGCTTCCGGGGAGAGAGGGTAGGTGTGCTCGGTGTGGGGTGCAAAGACTGAGAAGGCAGGAGGCTGGACACCTGGGTGAAATTTTAAGTGTGCTTGGATGCATTCATGTGTGCGCACGTGTCATGGTGAAGTCTGTCTCTTCACAGGTGGTTTACAGTGTTTACCCCGGGTCCTTGCCTGTCCCTTTGGGTCTAAAGCAAGTGGAGACACTAAAGACCACGCGGACGCTTCTCGTGGCACGCGGGTGAGCGTGAGCTCGGCGACCTTGCCGCCCTGGCGTCTCAGAGCCTCGTTGCCTCCCGCTTGCCAGGGACAGCTCTGCTGTTGGCGCAGACGGGGCGAGGTGCACAAGGCTGCCGTGGGCTTGGAGCCGAGGGTCGGCCTGGCCTCGATCTCGCCCCAGCAGGGAGTGGCCGTTCCCACTTCGAGAACATCGCTGGGAGCTGTGAAAACAGAACAGATGCAGGAAAAGTAGGCAGTACTGTTACTCATTTCCACCTTCCTCAGCCGGCCAGGAGTTGGCCACTTCTTAGAATTAATATACTGAGTACCACTCGCAGACTTGGACAGCAGGGCCCAGTTCAAAGATGCCCTCATCGAACTCTAATGGTCAGCATGAAGGATGCACTCTATCAGCAGGCTTTGCTGTTGGGAGTCTATCTGGGACTCATCGGGGGCCTGAGGACTCACTCACTCTCCAGGCCCGAGTGACAGGGTTCTGCTTTGACCGCAGGAAGGCTGAGGCTGGACTGGAAATGTGGCTTATGCAGTGACAGTGCCGTCATGCCGGGCCCCGTGGCTCTTCGCCAGGAGACATATACGCTGAGGGGCAGGCTGTGGGGGAGACAGGGAGGCCAAGCTCACCTTTGGCGGGGGCGGGGGCAGGCTCCGTCTCGTTTTTGCCAGCTGAACTTGCTGTCACCCCCACTGGATTCCTAAGGCGGCTGTAGCCAGTGGCCAGAGGCAGCCCAGCTTCAAGTACCAGGTGTGCATTCTGCTTCAGCTCTGGAGCCAGGAGTCAAAGGAGGGAGTCTGAAGGGAGCCCCAGGTTTGCTCCCTTCGGGGTGCTTCGGGTACCCCAAAGTGGCTGCACCACTCGATCTTGTCCTGGCAGCCTCTCTTCTGTCTTCTCTTACTCTGTCTCTTAAAGGGACCTTGTCCTTGGATTAGGGGCCCACCCTAAATCCAAGAGGAACTCCAGCCGAGATCCTCAGGCACATTTGTGAAAATTTGTTTGCCAAGGAAACAAAGTCGCATTGCAAGTTCTACTGCTGCGAAGTAGGTACATCCTCTGGGGGACACCACGAACCCTACCAGAGAGCCCAAGAGCCGAAAGGCATTCTCCCGCGGTCAGCACTGAGTTCCGTCCAGTGGCCACCTGCCAAGCCTGTACCCCATGCTGCAATCCAGGGACCACTGGGTGGACAGGGCAGAAGGCAGGCACCCGGGAGCTGCTGCTCTCCCCAGTCCCAGGGCCCATCAGCGAGGGAATGCCTTCTTGGACCACCTGAATGCGGCCTTCTCACCCGGGGCCCTTGGGAGAACCCCAGCAGGCACCAGGTACCTGTGGTAGTTACATTTCAGAAGGTCCTGTGAAAGCAGTGAGTGGATCTCAAGTCCTGGCTCCCAGAGGAAACAAGCGAGGCTCCTGGAAGCCCAGGACTGCACTGCCGCCAGGTGCCAGGACCGACCTGACCATGTGAGGGTCTGAGGGGTTTAACGATACCTGACTTTGCCTCGGTTGTGCATTCCGTAGCATCAGATCCACAACCAAGAACACTAACTCTCGCTGAGCCAGGCTTGTGTGACACCACGTCGACCCTGGAAGGCCCCAGGCAGGCTCTTCACCTTTGGGGACACGGGACCACATGTTAGCCCTGTCCTTGGAGGCGTCCAAAATAGCAGCCAAAAACCCCCTACCCAAAGCACACGAAGGCTCCCAAGCACAGCTCTGACCAGGCTGTGAAGGGCACACTTCCTGGACATGCAGGAGGCGATTAGACCCAGAGACCAGAGTGTCGCCTTGTTTGACCTCAGCCAGGGATGTGCTTTTCTAGCCTCAAAGTGTCCTTGCAGCTGGCTTGTCCCGTAATGACATGAGACACCTGGGACTCCACAGAGAAGGCCAACAGGCAGACACGGGTCCACAGGTGGGGGTGACGAACTGTCCGGCAGATCCAGCCCTGGGGACGTGGAGCTTGTCCCCCTTTCCACACCTATGGCATCTCTGGGGAGTGAGATCTGTCCAGAGCCTCCCTGGGGTCCTCCACAAAGGACACTCCTGTGCACTGTAGGTGTGCTTTAAAAAGAGCTTAAGCCGACAGCCCAGCCAGGAGCTGGGGTGTGAGGAAGCCAGCCTGCTCCCACTCAGGCCACTCAGGGGGCTGCAGGCATCCCCTGTGCGAGGGGGTAGGGGCACAACTCTGAAGATGCCATCTGAAGTCTGCAGGCCTCCGGGCTCTGAGGGGCAGAGAGTGGGATCAGCCATCCAGCTGGGAGCCTGGCCGGGACTTCATACCAGGACAGCCACAAAGAGCAGCTTTGACGGAGGCGACATCTGTCAGCTTGAAACAGAGCCAGCGGCAAGGCACCAACTCCAGCAGCTCAAAGGGAAGCACTTCTCCGCAGCTTTCCCGGGTTTTTGTCTGAGGGAAGTGTGCGGGAGGGACTGTCAGCCTCTTAAGAGGACAGGGGCTTCGCCTTTCAGAGGGGCAGCTGCGAAGGGGGAGACCCTGCCCCCTCGCGTCCCCACCCGAGAAGACCCTGCTGGCCAGGGCTCCTCCGGCAGGGTCTGCTTTGGTTTTCCTCATTCACTTTAAGTGTGTTTTTAAGCCCACAAATAATACACGAATACCATGTTGGTGACACGGACCCCACGTTGCCAGGCAACTCGCTCTGCTTGGCGACGCCTCAGCAGTGCCCGCCTGCTGCTCTGAGCTTGTCCTGAGCCCCAGCCCTCTACCCGCACGCCAAACACAGGTCCGTAGGAACACACAGGCCTGACTTCCCCAGGTCGCTGGGAGGCCGTCGCGCTCCCCTCATTTGGCCGCTCAGATATTTTAACAACCCTACCACACTGTTGGGTATCACCCACACCCGCTTCACCACAGGGGCAGGACTGCCCCTGGGCAGCACAAGGGCAGCAAGCCCCGTGCCCGGACAGCCTTAGCCCTAGTTTCAGCTCATCTTGGTTCATTGGCATCTGCACACCAGCACGTGACCACAGCACTCTCCCTGGCACCCGGTGCTTGCTGCTCCTGACAGAACTCTCTTGGTCTTCCCAAAGGGGAAGACCACAGCCCCAGCCCACGCCCAGCAGCTTCGGGAGGCTCCGCCTGTCATGCCTCTGCCCTCCAGACGCCCCATGGAGCTGCTCCACCAAGCTGTCTGTGGATACGTCATGTCGTACCTCAGTTCCACCAACCGACCAAGTTAGGTCCTTTCTAAGTTTCCTCTAAGATATCAAAAGAATGAAGCACTTTGCCGATGCAGCCTGTGCCTTCACAGGTGTGCAGCCTTGTGCATGTGTGTATGGAGGCGTGTGCGTGCCTCCCTGTGTGTCCTTGTAGGCGTGCATGTATGTGTGTGCAAGTGCCCATGTACACATGTCTACTGTGTGCACCGTGCCATGCACGGACGCAAGTGCTGTGTGTGTCTGTGTCTGTGGATATGTGTACCTTTGTGTTTCTGGGTCTGCATGCACATGCGTGTGAGCTCATGTGTCTTCTATGTTCATAGGTGCTTATGTCGTGCACGTGGGTCTGCAGGCTCATGCACATGGATATCACATGGATGCATACCTGCGTCACACACATGCTTGTGTTTGTTTCTCTAAGGCAGAGTCTCAGAAGTGGGTCAGGGTTGGCGCATTTCCATCTTTACCACCTCTGGTGTGGTTGTCTGATCCATTTGTTAGGAGTGAAATGGACATAAGGAAGACACCTTCAGGGCTGGATGGGGTGTTCCAGCCCTTTCCCATGGTGCCCCAGCCCTTTCCCATGGTGTTCCAGCCTTTTGCCATGGTGCCCCAACCATTTCCCATGGTGCCCAGCCCTTTCCCATGGTGCTCCAACCATTTCCCATGGTTCTCCAACCATTTCCCATGGTGCTCCAACAATTTCCCACGGTTCTCCAACCATTTCCCACGGTGCCCCAACCATTTCCCATGGTGCTCCAGCCCTTTCCCATGGTGCTCCAACCATTTCCCATGGTGCCCCAGCCCTTTCCCATGGTGCTCAGGCTCTGCTTCTGGCTGAGAATCCTTGGGATCCTGGCATTTGAGGCCACACCCCTGCAGGTCAGATTAACCGCACAAAGCCACCACAGCCTCCTAATCACCTTATCATTCCTAAGTTTAAACGGAACTCACTGCACACCCGAGGGATTTCACTTTCCCCACCCAGCCCCAGCTTTGCAGGGCCTGAATGAGCCTTTCCGGGCGAATACTTTCCCATAAAGATGCGATTACTGAGCAAAGAGCCCAGGGCCCCGGCGCAGAGAATCCTAAGCCTACAGCCTTTCTGCAGCTCACAGACTCCTGCATCCCTGGCGGAAAGCCGCATTGTTTCCATTCTTTCACTAAAGAGCCCCTTGTGGAAGGGACCTCTGTGGCCCACTGAGTGGCTATGCCTTGGAAAACCCGTAGCCGGTGGGCATCTGTGTGGCTGGTGAGTGCCAGCCAGGGCCAAAGCAAGCAGGGATTTCAGGTCTGCTGTCCCATTTGGAAACAATTGCAAAACACAAACAACAACAACAGCAAACAAACAAACCCCACAGAGCAAGAGAGGAGGTGCCACCATTGGCAGGGTAACCCATGCCGTCAGCTCCTGCAGGACAGAGTCTGACTGAGCGCAGCCTTTTCTGAAAACCAAGGAGCACAGCTACAGGTCCAGCCCAGACTGCAGGCAGGGTGCAGTGGGAGGGGCACCCTACCACAGACCTCACTTCTGGGTCCCAGCAGAGCCCTCGCTGCCGAGTCCCATGCCTGGCGAAGTCCACCCTCAGGACTTAGCCCTCATGGCCTTTTTGGAGCCGCTGGCAAACTCAGGACCTGTGGGGCCGCGTCCAGGCCATCTCTCCCCTCTGCAGTGCCCCCAGTACGGTCACATAGGCCTGCGCTGTGCCTGTGGTGACGGTGGCCGAGTGGCGCATGCTCCCTAGCGAAGCACCCAGGCTCTGCTCAGGCGCATGCGTGGTGAGTGAGGGGACGACCGCACACAAGTGAGGTGACTGGGAAGTGATAGGTCACACGCGGCCCTTCCCACCTCTCCACCAAGCCCAGATCAGGACCCGCAGGCAGAGGACAAGGTCAGGAGCTGGCGCCCCAGGCTCCACCTTCTTCTAAGACCCCGACGTCCTCCCTGAGGACCGACCACTCCCAAAGCACACCATGGAAGGTGCCAGCTTGACCTGGAGCCGCTCGCCTGTCTGTCTTGTGCATTGGGGCTATCTGTGCCCTGGTAGGCAGTTCTATGAAGTGGCAGGGTCACCGGTGCAGGGGAGAGAAGGCTCTGGCGTCCTGGCGTGCAGAGGGGATGGCACCAACAATATTTTAGCCTCCATTTTTTTTTAAAGCAAAGAAAGGTTTAAAGGCCCTCACTACCGACAGTGGATGGCTGTTTAAAGTGATCACGAGGTTCAGCACCCAGATTTGACCATCACAGGCTGTACCCACAGCTAGGCAACAAATAGGAAGCAGCCCCGCCTCATGCGCGCCGGCACCTGCGCCCCAGCGCGCCCTCTGGTGGCTGAGCTCAAAAGTGTCCTAGGCTCCTGCCTGGAGTTCCCTGGAGTTCCCTGGATTTTGCTGTGGTCCCTGGCGCTCAGCCTCCTCTAAGGCAAAGGATCCAGCTCTGGCGGGGCTCCTGCTCCTTGGCTGGTGCTGGGGCGTGGACCGCTCAGCTTTCCTCCTCAGGCTGGGGCACTTGCTCCGGGCACTCCGGCGGATTTGAGCCAATTGCCAGGTATTGCTCCAAATTGTTTTCCTAAGAAACTAAGAACCTAGATTTCCACATACTGTCTGTGATTGGTAAAAATGGCAGCCACCACCCCTCCTTCCCCTCAGGGCCCCCAGCCTTGCTCTTCGGTCTTCTCCATGGCTGGCATCATGTCTGTGGCCTGAGTCAGTCTCCGCAGGGTGCCACACTGCTCTGGAGAATGTGCCCTGGCCTCGGCAGAGACCCAACAGTGCCAGTGATGCAGGACACCTTAGCCTGGGTTGGTGTCCCCTCCCGCTCCATCTTGGGTGCCCGCCTCGCTCACCTGGGCTCAGGTACAGAGGCTGCGGTGCCTTTTTCTGTGTGGGCAAAGTGCCAGCTTCACATGCAGCTGGAGGAAGAGAACACAGCCACTGAAGCACAGAGGATGCCAGGCTTGCAGGGGGTGGGCACCTTCACAACAGCCACTGAAGCACAGAGGATGCCAGGCTTGCAGGGGGTGGGCACGTTCACAACTGCGGGAGCTCAGGAGAGACACCCTGCCTGGTCAGCTCCGCAGCTGGCTACATGGGCCAGGAGCAGCATGGGACCCGGGTGTTAGTTCATAGCACCCAGAGAATGCACAGCCTGGGGCCACGAGGTTCTGACTAAGTCCACCCACCATCCACCCATTCACCCAAATGCCCATCTATCTGTCCAGCCACCAGTCCCCTATCCATCCATCTACCCACCTGCCTATCCATCCATCCATCCATCTATTCATTTGTCCATCCATCTAGCCACCCGTTCATCCAGCCATCTGCCCACCCACCAACCCATCCATCCATCCATCCATCCATATATACATAGATCTAACCATCCACCCACATATATACATGCATACATATGTACGTACGTAAATTGATCTAACCATCCACCCATCCATCTAGTCATCTAGCCATCGTCTATCCATTCATTCACCTAACCACCCATCCACCTTCCTGTCCATCCGTCCATCCAGTTCCATTCGCTAGCCTGGGAAATGCAGAAGAAAGGGCTAAATTCTCCCCTTCTTGGTTACCCAGAGCCCCTGCGTGCTGAGTAGACAAGGCAGCATGAGGACAGGGATCAGGGAAGACAGTGGCAGAGTGAAGGGGAGCCTAGGGACAGCAGGGGCACTAGAGAGCTGGGGAGGGAGAACACCGCCTGCACCACATGTACCGTGCTCCTCAGAGCTCACGCCCCCCACCCCCCGCTCCATCACACCTTGGTATTCTGGTTTTGGGAACCCTGTGATCTTAGGGACTTTGTTTTACTTACTGCCTTGGATCCTCAGAACACACAGCAGGTGCTCCAGGAGCTGTCCTATAGTACCTCACATGGAAAGAATCTGTGAGGATCACAGTCTGGTTGGCCAGACCTGTAGGAGCAGCCCCTGATTGGCTGACCTTGAGAGAGCAATGCTCTGGTTGGCTAGGCCTGTTGCGGTAGTGTTCTGATTGGTTAGGCCTATGGATGTAGTACCCTGGTTGATTGGCCCATGGCAGCTAGAGTCTGATTGACTAGGCCCGTGGGATTGGCATTCCAATTAGCCTGGCTTTCAAAAGCCACATTCTGATTGGCTGGACCTGAGGGAGAGCACTCTGATTGGCCAAGCCCAACGCATTGCTTAAGCCCAACGTGAACCTAGTTATGGGCCCGGATCTACAACCAACAGGGTGGGAGCTGGAGCTGGAGCTGGGTCTGGAGCTGGAGCTGGGGCTGGGCAGTTGTTCCAGGAAAACTGAAGATCTGTTGAACATTTCACAAGGACTCTGAATGGCAACAATGAGCGGGGGAGGTAGGAGGAACAGGAGGGAAAACGGGATAGATCCTTGCACCCTGCGCCGACCCATCTGACCTATAACCTGCGCGTGCTGCCCAGAGAGCACCGCTGTCCCTCGGGCCTAGCACCACTGACCCGCTCCTGCTGACGGTTGACGCCGAGGGATGCTGGATGTGCTGACGTTTGCACTGAACTCACTCCTCTCTTTCTCCTTTGAAGCGGCAGATGAGAAAAACATTGAAAGGAAGCGGGGAGGGAAACCAATGTATCTTTAACGTGTGCACCTGTTGGAGCGGCGCTGGACACACCTGCTTCATTGTCCTAGTGCAGCGGCGCCCCGGGGAGGCAACCCTCAAGCAGTGTCCTAACTGTGCCTCTAGACCGCAAGTACGCATGCACACGCTCTCGTTTTGGTAAGCTAGAGCAGGAGTGGCCGCCCCAGGATGCCCCTTCCCCTCCTCTTCTGCAGCGACCACTTTCAGAAGTGTGAGCCCGCTGCTGACGTGGCTTGAGTGTGTGTCTGCTTATCTATATACGAACAAACCAGTATATACACACATCCACACGCACACCACCAGTGTGGTGTTCCGGGCCTTTGTTGTTTGAGCGTAGAGAAATACATTTAGCAGCACATTTAGGCATTCATATTGCTATAGTTTTAACATGACTTTAGTATAAAGTGTATACTCCTGGCGTGATAACGCTAACTGTGCACGTTACGTCCTCTCCTTCCAGGGTCTGGAATACTGAGCTTACTGGAGGTGCCAATGTGTGCAGTTAACGCGGCCAGTACCACTAACTGGCAACCACCCAGTGCTGGGGCGGGCCTGCGAGCTGCAACTGACCAGGCCAGTCTGCCAGCTATAGTATACGCTTACCCGCCTAGATATTCCGCCCTAGGCTTCTCCTCTCTGCAACTCAGACGTGGCAGCCGGATGGGCAGCGGCCTTCTTGGAACTGTATACGCCAAGTTCTTGATCAGGGATTGTGGAACAGAAAGATGGCTGGGGTCAGGGGCCTGAAGGACCCCCTGAAGCCCTTGCATTTAAATCCTGACTACAGCTTTTCTAAAGCTCTAAAGGTCTGTGGGAAACATCATCTGGGAAAATCAGTCTACCTCAGAATTCCCACCAGTGCTTGTGAGTGTTTGTGTTTACTTCAGTGGCACTGCTCTGCCATTTAACTTCCGCCCACCACGTCTTCAAGTTTTCCCTGCTAATACTTACAATTTTTCTTTTCAACTGCTGTGTAATAATAGGTCGAGAGATGACCAAGGGGAGATTCACAGTGCTTCTGTCCTGGCCCGTGCCGGGACTACTGGGGTCCCTTTCCTCAGTGACATGCGGAGCCTTCTGAGCCGCTCCTGAGTACCCATGGTCAGTCTGCACATGGGCCACGTGGGGATGCTGTCCCCACCCTGTCACGTCCTTGCATGCTCCTGTCCTGCCCTAGGCTGTACTGAGTGCTCCACCCCACCCCCATCTACACCCCCTCTGCAGAGGGACAGCTCTGTCACGCCCACTGTGCTGGGGACAGTGCCTAACCCTGGGTCCTTCGCTAGTTCAGGCCCTTAGACCGCATAAGCACGCCATGGACAAGCCCTCCAGACTGAGGACACAGACCACTGCTCTGAATTCTGTCCTTGCACCCAGAAGCCCTTGCTTGGGAAGCTGTGCAGTGACCCGGGGAACCTCCTGTACAGCGCAGGTTTCCTCCTCAATCAAAATGTAGGTTCCTCAGGGTTGGCCAACCAGACTCCTACTCCCAAAAGGCCTGGCCAATCAGAATGCTGCTCCTGTAAGTCCTATCAATCAGGAAATTGGTCTCATAGGCCTGACCAATCAGAGCAATGCTCCAACACACCTGGCCAATCCGAGTGCCTGTCATTACCCATCACTGTAGGTGAATGATTTGGAAGAGGGTAGCAGGCAGCGTTTCTGCTTCCCACCCAGGAGGGTCCCCCGCCCCACCTAGCATCACCCCGGCCACAGGCACCTCTGCCGGGGTACTGGTCCCTGCAACTCAGATGTGGCAGCAGGATGGTGCTGGCCACTGTCCATCTCCCGGCATCGGCACTGCCTGTGGCATGGTGTCCGGGTGTCCCTGCCCACTGCCCAGGCGCCCGGCGATTCCATGAACGCGGTGCACCCTGCTGCAGACGCACAGCCACAAGGGTGCGTGCGGCGCGGCCTCCTGGCTCACGGGTGTCGAGTGGAGCCCACTGTTCGTACATCCCCGCCTTACCTTTTGGCCACATAGATGCCCCGGCCCCTGCGTCACTAAAGCCGATCAGTTGCAGGCTCAGTGGGCCTGTTTGTCAATCCAGGATTTTGACAATGTCTTACCTTAGAATTCCAGGAAGGCATCTCAGACCCGCTTCCGTCCAGAAGCGCTCCCCAAACCCGCGTGTTTCCATGATGGCTGATCTCAGGAGCGCCATCTGCAGACAGTCGAGGGATTGATCCAGCGCTAGGCGGCACGGGGGCTTCTTTTATTTAGTAATTTATTTTATTTGGGGGTAGAGCTGGGGAACAGAGCCCAGGGCTTTCACGGCGAGCTCCAGCCTCAGCCTCTTTTCATGCTGATTTTGCAACAGGGTCGCGCTAAGTCACCCAGGCTGAGCTGTCGCTTATGCTCTTCCTGGAGAGCTTGCAGGCCTGTGCCACGGCTGCATCCGGCTAGTAGCAGTGACCCTGTCCAAGGGAAAATACAGCTGGAAGCTAGATGTGACGGCCGCACAGCGCCTGTGCCAGGGCCCCGCGTCCCGATTCCAATCACAGTGATCCAGGCAGGTGGCCTTGACGCCATGCCTCGGTGGATGTGGTAAGCGTTGTCACCCCATAGGGCTCTTCTCCGTGTCAGGGCCCCGCTCTGTGGGTGCATGGGCCTGGGCCAGGATGGTGCTCTGTGCCTGCCTGCCTCCCTGCAGTGACAGTCCCCACCTGGTGAGGGTCAGGGCTCGCCTGGGGCAGAGGCTGCCCCTCGACCGTCCCAGAATTCTCCCCTACGCTCCTCCATTCCCTCTCGGAAGGTGCAATATTAGCATCCTTTGACCACAGCCAAAGGGAAGGGACACGTGATGAAAGAGAAATCGCTTTCAATTTCTGGGGTTTTCTTTTCTTCTTTTTTGCTTACTCGACCACCAGGAAAGCATTCTCTACTCTGTACCCCGAGACCTCCTCTTAATATGATCACTCTAAATACTGATATCACCCAACAAAGCTACAGATCCTAAGTGACAGGCAAACAAGACTCATGGGTTGGGGGAGGGGGCATCGCTCAATGGAACACAGACTTTAAAAAAATTGTCTGTAATTACTGGGCGAGAAATATGAGCACTCTAGTAAAATAAACCATAGTTTTTTTTAGTCAAAGACCGTCATAAAGAAGGGGAATGCTGTTCCTTTTTATTTGCAAGAATTGAGATAATTTGGACTCTGGGGATTAATGGAAGGTTCTATTATAAACAGAGCCACCATCTGCACCCGTGATGCCCCACGCTCTGAGCAGAGTGAGCCAAACGGCCCACCACACGCTCTGGGCTGGCAGAGGAGGCTGTGTGAACACCACTGTGGATGCTCACATCGCACAACTCTGCGCCCCTCCAGATTTTCTTAGTTGGCTCCCAGCTCCAAGCTGTATTGCAGACATGGCAGGAGCCACCTGGACGTTTTCAGGAAGAGGCTGCCGACCCCTTCTTAACTTATGAGACCAGATGATCTCAGCTCGGACAGAGCCATGGAGCACCTTGAAGCTCCCATGGGCAGAGGTCCCCACACTGGCAGGGTCCAGCCAAGGTCCCAAGTCACCTTAGGGGAGAGCAAAGGGCTGTGGCTTGCTCCTATGTGGGAACAAGACTGTAGCCAGCAGCAGCACCTCAGAATGGCAGAGGGAAGGCTTTCACCTGACGGGCCTCTCTCAAGCATCACCCAGGGCAGGCAAGAGCCAAACCAGTACCTCACGCCCTGGAACAATCATTTTGTCTTCTATACCATGAAAAACACATTTGAATTTTAAAGTCTCAGGATCCTGTACCCCTCCAATGCACCCATTCCATGGCTGGGCTTTGTCACTTGCAGTTTCAAGGTGGTTCACAGTGCCCTGGTGGCCTGGTCCTCCAGTGGCCTCTAGGAAGAAAGATGTCCCTCTAAGTGCCTCCTGTGAGAGAGAGGGTGCTTCCTTCCCAGCGGCCTCACACAGCTCCTGGCAGGGGCCTTGAGCCACACGGGCCCGGGGCAGGGACCCCAGGGCAACACGCTTTCCTCTCGCTGGACCAGACCACTCTGCGAGGGGAGGAGGGGCAGGACTCCGGGAGAGGGCCACCCCCAACCGGGCGGCCCCAAATGTCCCCAGATAACGCCCCGATCCCTGAGCAGCAAAACAACTGTTTCATGTGAGAAGACTTTGTGTGAGGCCTGTGTGTAGCAGAACTGTTTGCAGGAGATGAGAATTCTGCGCGGGGTTCAGACCTAGGCTCAGCCTTGGCCCATGGGCCGAGCCCAGCCCATCATCTCTCTCTGTTTTGCTTGTGAACTGAAGCTGGCTTCTGCATTCTTACATGGCTGTGGAAGTAGCTGTGTAATTTTGAGATTTATCTTCTTGTCTTCAAAAGCTGATAATAATGACTTTGTGGTTCCTTAGGAAAACAATTTGCCCATCTTAGCCCTGATGGCCTCGGCCTGCGTTTTTGCCGACTGGGAAGTAGAACTCGCAGTCTTACCCACTGCTTAAATCTGTCATTAAAAATACATCAGCACGGGGCTGTGGCATAGAGAGGGAAAATAACACTGAAATGGCGCGTGGCAAAATAACATTTGTGTTTATCTAAAAGGCCAAAGACATACTCGGATACTTTCTGTGGTACTGTGGGGTCACGGTGGGTGAGTCGGCCAGGAAAGGAGCCCGGTGCCACTATGTGTGGGCAGTGTGGGTTTCATAAGTAGGCTGGGCACTGTAGGCGTAGTTTTCCAAGAGGATTGACAACCTTTTGATGACATTCAATCCAGATACAATCCTCACCCCATTACCAGTGACACCAAAAAGTGCAGAAGCAGACTCTCTTAAGCTACTGCTGTGTGTGTGCGCGTGTGTGTGTGCGCGCGCGTGTGTGTGTGTGCGCGCGTGTGTGTGCGCGCGTGTGTGCGCGTGTGTGTGCGCGTGTGTGTGTGTGCGTGCGTGTGTGTGTGCGCGCGCGTGTGTGTGTGTGTGTGTGCGTGTGTGTGTGTGTGTGTGTGCGCGCGTGTGTGTGTGTGTGATGCAGAGATGGGTGTTTAACATTGGGTTTTGCTTTTGCATCGTATCAACGGGCTTGTCACCTTTGTGAAGGTCGCGTGGACCACGCCGGACCACACCGCACAGACCCAAGGCAATCCTTTGCTGCATAACTTGGTCTGGCGCCCTGCAGAGAACCCAGCCGAACTGGCCTGCTCTCGGGGCCCTCGGGGCTCTCACATGGAGCTGAAAGGCTCCCCAAGGGCTAACGTGCTAAAGGCTCAGCCTCAGCCTGTGGACTTGTTGGAAGGCACTGTCACCTTTATGTGGTGGAGGATGGCAAGCGGGGTGTCCCTGGAGTGCACAGAGGACCCCAACCCCTTCCTCCCTCACTGCTTTCTGACTGCCTTGAGGTGGACAGGCCAGCCCTACATGTGCTCCACCATGCTGTGCTGCCCACCATGGGCCCAGTGCCAGCAAACCAGGCAAGCCTGGACTGAACCCTCCACAGCCCCAAGCCGCTACGCACCGTCTCTCCTTTAAGTTGACCCACTCAGGTAATTTGTCACAGTGGTAGAAAACGGACTAACACATTGTGGCAACCAGAAACTGCCCCCCATGTTGGCATACCCCAAATGCCATCTGCGCGAGGTTGGCTCAGGCCACCTTCCCATGTCTCTTCTGCCATCACCTGTGAAGACGCGAGCTCAGACGGCAGAGCAGGCTCTATAGGTGGGAGCAGGCGAAGCGTCTTGGGGTGGACACTGTCGTCGCTCAGAGCAGGTCTCTGCCGGAAGGACAGCTGGCCTAAGCCCATTAGAAAGCCTTTGTGGACCCGAGGTCCAGGGCAAAGAGAAGGGCAGGTGGGCGACCTGGGCCCAGGGTCCAGCTCAGCTTGAGAGGATGCCAAGGCTATGCCCAGCTGGATATGCAGCTGGCCTGGTGGGCATGCTACGGCTTCCACTCAGGAGCCGTTCTGAGGCCGGCTAGTCCACAGTTCCAAAGGTCTGAGAGCATCTGTCTCAGGAGGGTGGGCTCCCCGCTCCCCGTTCCCCACAGGTCCAGGTAGAGCAGCGCCAGAGCAATTTGTCTGTGTGGAGAGGATTCTCCCCAGGGGCTCCGAGGGAATCCCAGTACCTGCTCTTTTAAAAGGGGGTTCTCTGTTTCCAAAATCACAGCCCACACTCCGTAATTTCAGCAAACGATACTCTGGTCCTGTTTCCTACGAGGCATTGACATCACATAACCCACTGATCGAGGCGCTTTTTGTTCCAAGAAAGAGGAATCGAGGAACCATGTTTAGCAGAGGGACCTGGTGGCAGAGAAATGCCCGTGAGTCGCATTGCAGGGACGGAGAGCATTACGGCTGGCTCGTGCGTCTGAAGCAAGCCATGGCGTCCTGGAAGGTGAACCCGCCAGGCTCTGTTAGCAGCGTGCGGGGACTGCTGCCTACTGTGCAGGTGGCTGGCGCCGAGCGGGCAAGGGGCAAAGGGATGTCTAAGCGGCGCACGCCTGGCCCGGACCTCCGGAAGCTCCGCCTCCCTGAGTGTCGGACTCCTGTCTTCACCCAGAGAGCCGCCGGTCTTTCCCCGCCACTCATGCCTTGGGCTTTCAAGTGGCTCTATTAGAACAGGTTGTTCAGATGCTCTGGGGAGAAGAGCGGCCACGTGTCCTCTTGCTGGGGACTCCGTTGTTGCACGCAGCTCTGCGTGACCCTGAGGTGTGCCTTCTGGCCCTTGGGAATTTAAGGTGTTTGGAAAGAAGATTCCATAGTAAACTGGGATTTGTTGTCTCATGGCAGGTTTTCCTGACACCAGTAAGATTCACCGTGGTCCCTCTCCTCTGCCTGGAACAGAGGAGGTTGTGGCGAACGCCCACCCCGTCCCCTCCTGCTCACTGTGTCCTGGCGGCCAGGGGATGATTTCTTGTCATAACACTCCCGGAGAAAGCTCCCAGCAAAGACTGGCACTCACCTCCGGGTTTTAACCTGCCAAGCCCAGGCTGGCCAGAGCATGGCTGGGCATTGAGGCCGCAGAGAAGGCTTGGAGACGTGTGGGGGATGGGCCGTGCAGGGATCCTGCCCCCCCCACCCCCGCACAGGAACAGGACTGTCGCGCCGGCAGGTGTTGGAGGGCCCTGGACCGGGATGCCCTCAGTTTCTCAGTGACAGTAGTATGTCCCTTCTGATGCTGTTTGGATTATTCTAATTCTGTCAGGAGAAATTCTCTCTCTGGTGTGTGACAAGCCCAGTAGAGGCTTCAGTGGCCCTGCGGCGGTCGGCTTTCCTTTGCAGTTACAAAGGAAAGGAAGAAGGACTCTTGTGGCTCAGGGTGCAGGAGGCTTCAGTCTGTGGCCGGCTGACTCGGAGCAGAAGCATCGCAGGGAAGGGCCTGGTGAGGGCCCGGGTCAGCTCACAGCAGCCAGGAGGCAGTGAGAGCCAGAGAGACCGAGGCAGGAGCCAGGGGTGAGACACAGTCCTCAAAGTCTGCTCCCAGCCCCTTCACCCGGAGCCTAGCTGCTGCGCCGGCTCCTCCCAAGGAGGAGTCCCATCTGTCTCAGTTACCCTTCTTGCGTTGCTGGGACAAACACCCGATACTCAAAATGAGGAAAGGAAAGGCTTGTTTAGCTCAGTTACTGGAGGTTTCAGTCCATACTCAGCCGGCTCCAAGGCAGAGGGGCACACGGCAGGGGGCAGCCGAGAGCAAGAGCCCAGGGAGAGCTAGCAGGAGCTCAAGCAGCTCACTTCTCTTCCTCCCTTACACTGAAATGCAAATCACCTGCCCCAGGGGCGGGGCAGCACCCATTCCCACAGGAATCAATTGCACATTCCAGAAGCCACCCCACGGCTGCATGAGGCTTGGGGGGACACCTGGACACAAATCATAAGGCCATCCGTTGGCCTCATCAAAGGACTAACCTATAGACAAGCCTCAAGCCTGTTGATCCCATCACCCACCTCCAGATGTCGCTGGGGGGGGCTTCTTATTAAAGCAGAGCAAGTGGTGACGTGGGCAGGCACGCAGATATAAGACTCAGCTGCATGAAAAGGCATTTTGAAACACAAGGTTCACGGTACTCCTTGGGCAGGTGGGGGACACTCACACTTGTGTGGGGCACAGGGGGCTCCTGGAGCTGCACCCCGAGGGGCTCGGTCGGGCGGGCAGCATGAACAGCCTGTTGCCCGACAGCCTGTCTTGGACTCCGGCTGCTCTGCGCACAGCCAGGAGAGCCCAGGCCAGTCGCTATTCTGCCCATTTCCAGAGCGCAAACCCACACAAAGCAGCCCCGGCCTGCCTGCCTCCTGTCTTCGGAGAGCTGAGCGGAGAGGACGTTAAGCCACTTGTCGCATTTTGCAAAAAATCAATAGACTAATTCCCACATCCGGTTGCTTTTCTGGGAAGTATTCACTGGTGCCCAGAGGCCCCTGGAACTCCAGCTAGCCAGTCACCGACTCCTCGGAGGGCACAGATCTGAAGCACTTGGCAGAGCACAGGGCCTAGGGGTGCCTTCCGAGAGCTGGAGCCAGCTCTGGACCGTGTGTGTGCAGATGGGGGCCCTGGGTCGTGGCGAGGAGAGCGGGGCAAAGTGGCCCTTGCCGGTGACCACAGGACGTGTCCCTGGGCTAGGAGCAGGTGAGAACTGGCTTCTCTGCAAAGCCCCCTTGACCACCCAAGTCCGCTTGGCTGCAGCACCAAAGGCAGCTTTGAAGTCCTCGCCAGTGTCCCTGCCGGGAAAGGATTAGGCTGGCTTTCAGAAGCTGAGCAAGATGCCCAGATGCGGCAGGTCACTCTTCAGATGGAGGGGCCCGAAGGCCAGGCTGGGGAGGAGGAAGCACAGGGAGCCTGCCGTCTCAACCCAAGAACAAGGGCAGCATCTGAAGGACAGGACACAGCGCTGGGCCTGCCTGGGTCTGCAGAGTGGGGCCCTGGGCCTTCTGAGTTCTCCCGAGTAGTATCTCCCCACAGTCAAGGGCCTCTGGGGGCTTAGCAGAAGGAGAGTCAGGCCACCAAGCGTGCTGGTCAGAGCCACACCTCTGCCCCGGCACAAGCCTCTCAAGGGACACCAGCCACCGATGGCTAGGTCCAGGCCCTCACACCCAGGTACACCCAGTGAATCTCAGGCAGGGGTCTTCCTGGCATGGCTCAAGCTCAGTGCCCAAATGCTGATGGCATAGGAGTGTGCCATCCCCTCACACGGGTGCCCCACCATGGCCACAGCTCTTTCTGCTGTGTTAAAGAGAGGCTGGAAACCCAGAGAATTCTCGGTGTTTAAAAAGTGGGTTTTAATTTAGACAGATCTATTAAAGTACCGTGGGTCAAGCCACACCATCTGCAGGCTGGCTGAGCCCCACAGGGCACCAGGGGGCTGTCTGGGTTGAACAGATACAGAGGCCCAAGGCACGGAGCCGAAGAGCCACTGCCCCTGCCACTCTGCGCTGTGTCCCAAGCGTGGCCAGAAGGAGCCTGAGGCCTAGGAGAGCTCTTTGTGGAGAGAGGAGGGTCGCAGGCTTCCTCAGGCTTTCCCATGCTGTCTACGAGGGTCAGAGACAAGCACTGTGCCCCAGCTGTGAGGGGAGAAGACAGCCATTGCCCTCAGCCACATGGTGAAGACCACCAGAGGGCAGAGAGATAGTTGCAGGGAAGCGCCTGGACTGGCTATTTCCGAATAACACGGTGAGATTCCTCCTCTCATTGTCGTCTTCCCTAATGTGAGTAGGCTAGCATCTCTAGTAGCAGAAGATAAGCAATCATATAAATAAATATATATATATAAATGCTACTAAGATATCTGCAAGCATGGTCAGGCTGGCCGGATGAGATTTGAGGGGAAGGGCCCAGCGGGATGGCTCAGTGGTGTAAAGCGCCTGCTTGGGAAAGCTTGGGTGGCTTCAGGGACCGCGGTTCGATCCCCGGCACCACATGCTGCGTCAGCCCTGTCCTCAGGGCAGACTGAGCCGGCCATAAAAATGAGTGAATAAACAAACAAAGGTTCTGAAACAAGAAAAGAATAAATAAATAAAATAAAAAATTCTTAAAAAAAAGAAAAGATTTGAGGGGAAGTAGCAAGAACAGTGGACAGAGAATTCCCACACACTTTTCCTAGTTCCTCGGATGTCAACATTTTACCATATTTGCTTCTACACGAGCCTCTCATTTTTTCCTCCTTCCCTCCCTTCCTCCCTCCCTCCCTCCCTCTCTCTCCTTCTCCCCTTTTCCCTGAGCTGTCTGAGACTAGGTAGTGGAAGCACCCCTTTACCACTAAACATCTCAGAACGATCCCCTCAAACGCAGCAGTGGCCCTTCCTGTAGTCACCGCACAGTCACCAAATGAGCACAGGGATACTACAACAGTGTTCTTAGCTATTTTGGAGACTGGCTGCAAACTTTGTCCTTGTCTTGGAAATGTCCTTCAGAGAAAGAAAAAGCTTCCCGTGCAGTGCCTTCAAAAGTTTATTCAACCTATTGCTAGCAGGGTTCCATCTGGCCCCTTGGTGGAACTGTCACCTACCAGCTACCCCAGGAAACCCCTATTGTTTCTTAGCAATTCATGGAACAACTTAGGGTTATCGGGTTGGGGACAACTAGAGATTCTGGGAACTCCTAGAATTGTCACCAAGCAGTTGGAATTGCTAGTAGTGTCACTCCTTCACTGCTGTGAATGCTGCCGTGAACACTTGGGGCTTGACCCTAAAGAGGAGCTCTGCCACCCTTCTAACGCGCACCTCACCATCAGCTCGGGGCTTCTGGCTTCACCTAGCGACTGAGAGATCCTGCACCCTCCCCACTCGTTCCCGTGCTCAGAGGAAGCCCCTGCACCCAGCTATAGCGGCTGCCCCTGTCCTCTGCAGCACCTTCAGGGGCCCCGCCTGCCTGCCTGCCTGCCTGCCTGCAGTACCTCTATCTCACTTATGCATGACAACAGCAAACATTCTAGCGCTTTCCTACTGTCTTAGTGCTGTTCTCACCTCTGGGACTCAGCTCAGACACCCACAATTTCAATCAGTGGAGTTTACCTGGGTTCCTATCTTCAGACCATGCTTGCCCTGTCCCAGTGGAACAAGCCAGGCACAGGGTCTGGTGGAAGCAAGCACCTCACATTGTGACAGGCAAGAAGCAGAGGGAGAGGGAGGAGCCAGCAGGGAAAGGAAGGGAGGGGGAGGGGCCAGGAGGGAGAGGAAAGGAGGGGGAGGGCCAGGAGGGAGAGAGAGGGAGGGGGGGCCAGGAGGGAGAGAAACCCTCCAAATAACAACCCTCTAAATAATGTGAGAACTGTGTCCTCACATCCCATTGGGCTACAGCAGCCCACATCTCAGCCCCTTCTCAAATCCTCGCCTATGAGCACCTGCGGGTTTGCAGAAGCTTGCGATACAACCTGGAGCACCCATAGAGGGGCATGTTCACCTGGGAGCAAAAGCTGCTTTCGTCTGACCCCTAAAAGCAGTGCTGTGATGAGTGCCTTTTAGGGAGTGTATGTTTAAATTGCCACATTGAGTCTTCAGGGTGGATTTCCAGAAGACAGACCACTGAGGCATAGGAAAATGATGTCATCAAAAGTGGCCGGATTCTCCCTCAGCAGAGTTACACTGTTTTTCTATCTGAGAATCTGTGAGCTACAGGTCTGCGTCTGTCAATTTACCAGGGTGCATGTCATGCTCTGTGATTTCTGCCAATCTGATAGCTAACAGATACTCCTTGCCACTTTAATTTCTATGTGTCTGATTGGGAGTGAGGCTGGGTCGTTTCCTGTCAGGCCAGTTTCAGTCAGCCTTGGTGAATTCTCCATTTCACTTTATTTTCCCTCAAGTGTCAAGCTCTCTCCCCACTAAAGGCATCTGTGCTTTATCTGTCATGCAGTATGGATGTGGCAAAAAGTTTCTCCCAGTATATTATTTTCCTTTTGATTTGGATTACGGCGCTTTGGGCAAGGCCACATTTCTAACATTACATAGTTAAGTTTATTATTGAAAAAATTAATTTGGATTTTGATTTGTGGTTAGGAAATGTTACCTAAACACGGGTTATAAACTTGTGTTTTCCATCCTAGTTAAAAAAGATTTAATTTTCTTATGTCTCACTCATCTATTCATTCGAAGTTCATTCTTATGTATGTTGCAAGATAGGAACCTAAGTTTGTCTTTTTCTTCAATGGCTGCCCACTGGACCCAGCACCATTTATTTTAAAAGTCTGTACTGATATCGAGGCTTGAGATGCCAACTTCATCGTGCAGTGAGGTTTCTTCTGTCCTTGGGTGCATGTATGGGGTTCGTCCTGTTGGTCTCTTTTTTTGAATCGTGTACCAGGGCCATTAAAAATTATTTAATTGCATGCAGATTATACCGCATGGCAGCCCGTCCACTTACAGTCAGGCTGACCTGTATCAAATTGCCACCATGCACCCATTCTACGCAACCCGGGTTGTACGTGTTTCCCCTACTACCTGACTGGGGAACCATCTAGAATGCTAAAAGGCCAGCTCCAGGTGGCACAGCTCCGGCCAGGGGGACTTCGTAGCTTGACTATCTCCTCACAGGGACGTAACACCAGGCAGCTACGGCTTAAAGGAAAAGAGCTCGATCTGGTCTCTTTTGGTTCGCAATGTAGAGAGGTTTAAACCCATAGTCTGAAGGTTGCTAGGCGGGGCAGCATGGCAGAGGAGAAATAGCTCGTGACATGGCTTCAGAAAGCAGCCAGGACTCAGCAGGGGTGGAGGAGGGAGACAGACCCCAGCCGGCCACGGCCCCAGGGACCCCACCCCTTTGCAGCAGGCTCCACTTCGCAACTCCCCTGGAGCCATAAGCTCGTCAGTAGCAGAGTCCACTGGTCAGCCCACACTCCATGATCCCGTCACCTCGCCAAGCGCCACCTCCTACCCGAATGCTCTGGGGGCCTCAGATATAAACCCTGCCTCCAGCTTCCAGACCCGGCCCCCACAAAGCGCCTGACAATCACTGTGTCTCCTGTCTGCTTCTCTCGTCAGCCATAGAGGGCCGCGGGGTTGCGGAAGGCACACAGCGATTCTCCTCCTCGCTGCCGCCCTACTTGCCGGTGAGCTACAGCATCCGGGGCGCAGACAGCGTCTTCTTCCTGCAGGAAACGCAGCCTCAGGACGCGCTGCGCAACGCCAGCCTGCACGCCAGGGTCGCGTCCTTCTTTACCTACAAAGCCAGGCAGCCCCCCACGCTGAATGCCAGCTATGGCCCTTACTGGACAGAGAAAGTCGTGCCTCTAGAGCTCATGCTGACCGCCAGCCCATTCGGTCCTAGTGGCCGGTTTACTTTTGGCTGGAAGCTGAAGGCCTCCATCCTGCAGGAGAAGATCTACCCGAGCCGCCCCAAGGTGCAGATCCTCTTCCACCTGGTGGGCCGGGACTGGGACGAGGCACGGCCCGCCGAGAGGCTACCCTGCCTGCGCGTCTTCGCCTTCCGCGAGACCCAGGAGGTGCGGGGCAGCTGCCGGCTCGCCGGGGACCTGGGGCTGTGCATGGCAGAGCTGGAGGTCCCTGCTGCCTGGTTCAGCCCCCCGACGGTGGTGGCCGGGAGGAGGAAGGCTGAGGAGCAGCCCGAGGGCAGCCCGGTGGAGCTGTACTACTCGGTACAGCCCGGAGACTCGCGCGGGGACTGCACCACCTCTGGGGACCCAAGGACGGGTAACGCCATCCGGCCTGGGAAGGACAGCGCCCAGGGACCCGCATCGCGCCTGCAGAGCCTGGGCCTGGTGCGGCTGCACCGCACCCAGGATGGCGTGCACCTCAGCGAGCTGCGGCTGGACAGCAACGTGGTCATCCGGCTGCCGTCGTGGCCGGCCAAGCAGGGGGACGTGGTCACGGCCTACGTCACAATCTCCAGCAACTCCACCGTGGATCTTTTCTTGCTGAGGTAGGTGCGGGTCGGGCCTACCATCCTCGGCAGCCCCAGGGTGCGGCTAGGCCCCAGCCTGGGGGGCGGATGCTGGGCTGTGGGGTCTCACGATGTGGTCAGGGCTGCCGGAGCGGCCGTGCGTTGGCCTTGCGCACACACCTGCACTCCCAGGCTGATGAGGACTGCGCAGGTTCAGGGAGCCCAGGAAAAGCTGCTGGGGCACAGTGGCTCTCTTGGACGTGTGCGGAAGGAGCCCCGGGTAATAATACCCTGAGATGTGCTTTGGTGGGCGGGACTCAGCGTGGGCAGATCACCGCCGGGATCCAGGGACCGAACGTAGTGCTGAGCAGGGACTGCGTTCTCAACGGCAGTCAGACCAGTGAGGCATAGCAGGGCATCGAGTGACCAAGGAGACAACTACTGCCTCAAGGGAACCGCGGGTGGTGGGGTGCGCCCGCTGACTCCTCTGCTGGGCCAGGAGTCACCAAACAGCTTCCTGGGGGTGGGGCTGGGGGTGGGGCAGCTCCATCCCTCTGTCAGCATCCTGAGCCAGGGGAAGTCAGTCATCGTGACTTCTAGGATATCTAATGCTGGGATAGTGACATCCGGCTGATTCTCTTCCAAAGAGGGTGAGCGTTCCATAATAACGAAAAAGCACTTGCTCGAGATGCATTTTAAAATAAAGATTAAAAGCAAAAAATTGCAAAAATAGGTTGCCTTTGAAGTCCTGTTAAGAACGATGTCGGTTCTCATCATCGCTAGGTCTTGGCTCTCTTTTTAGCATAAAGCACAAGTCCCTTGCCACCGGGCGGTCCCGGGACCGTGTCTGCAGGGCGGCGTGGCGGCACGTGACTCTACAGCTCTTGCCCACTCACTTCTGGCCACACAACCAGCTGAGTGGTCAGGTTTAAGGTTCCGCTTCGAAAACGAAGTGTTCAGAGGCTCAGTGAGCTCCCGAGAGCTCTTCTCAGGCTTTCAGGGTCAAGTGAGTTCCTCTGAAGCTCCTGTGTGCTTCTCCTCTGAAGGACTCCTCTTTCAAAACCTGGTTGCTCTGTTTCAGTGCTGGGAAGGAAACCGAGGACCGCCTGCGTGCTAAGCAAGCGTGGGCCCTTTGAGCTGCAGCCAGCCCCGCCCTTGGCTCCCCCCGGCCTCCTTTCCCTGCCCCTCCCTCCCCTGCCCCGACCCTTGTTCCTTTCCCTTCCCTTTCTCTTCTTTTTTTTCTTTTTTTTTTTTTTTGTCTTTTTGAGACAGGGTCTCACTATGCAGTTCAGACTGGCCTTGAGCTCCCTTTTGTAGCCCAGGCTGGTCTCGAACTCGCACCGATCCTCCTGCCTCAGCCTCCCGAGTGTTCCCTTTCTCTTCTAAGTGGTCTAATTTTACAAAGTATTGTGTGCTAATGTTGTTTGATGCGATTCTAGGACTTTTACCATACTGGTTTCAGGGAGATTGTGGAATACTACATCTAGTACAGGAGTTGGCACTTCACAGTTCAGGAGATCCTGGTCACAGTTCTCTGCAAACCTTCCTATGCCAGATAGGGTCCTGCCACTTTGATGCCAAGATACAGACCCCTCCAGCAGTGCACTGTGACCTGTTGAAAGTGTCCTCATCTTATACCTGTGAGGCCAGGACAGGCATAACTCAGGTGGAAGCTCCAAGAATCTATGGCCACCCCGGGTGGTGGAAGATACCTGACGGAAGGCTCTGAGTGTACTCATTACTTCGCTGGTGCAAGATAAACACATGCAGCCCTGGAACTCGAACACAGAAGACGGGGAACCGACCTCCCTGCTAAGGTTGGCGGCATCACCAAGTCCCCATCAGTGCCTTCCGTACCTGTGGTTAACTTTTGTCCTTAGCAAGTGCGGACTCTACAGTCACCTACCAAGGGAGACTGAGCGGAGCCACCCATGGTCCTGGCTATAAGGTCGACAGCTTGGGCACGTTCTGACCCGGCCCACTGTGGGGCGGGGTGAGCCGTGGTTTATGTTGTCTGCCGTGGCATCTGCCGTGGTAGTGAACAGGGCCTCAGCACTGGTCCGCTCCTCCTCCCAGCACCGGGGAGGCTGAACCTCCGCTCCTGAACGCCTGCTTGTTTCTTTATCTTAAAAACATCACGAGGGCACCGCTGCCACAGGGCCGGGAGGGCTTGGGGGGCCGACGCTGCTTTGTAAGTTGCTCCTGATGGTGTCTGGCACACAGAAGCGTTGATGTTACCAGCAAGGTGTCTTTAAATATTCATCCAGCTGTCAGCAAGACTGGCCTGAAGCAGCAAGTACGGCTTTGTCCCCAAAACTGCATCCACCCTTGTTTCACTACCGTTCCGCCAGAAGGATGACATCTTCCTGTAGTGACAGAGGGTCATAAGGGACGTGGGACTTGGCCACGCTAGGGTGTGGCTCCCTGCCATCAGAGCCACGGCCCAACTGTGTCCCCCATGACCTTTACCCTCGTAACTGAGAGTCTGCCTCACTTCTTCCTTTTTAGGACACAACCTGGGCAACTGTGCTTTGCCTCTGAGCTTGGATCTAGCGTGACATTTCCAAAGCTATAAAGCAATGCCCCATAGGAGACCCCAATCACAGGAGGCCCCAAACATATAAGCAGTGTCTATAGAGAATTGGTGTCTCAGGTAGACTGGAGCTCAGTGACAAGGGATCAGAGATCCGAGGTTTGAGCGCCTAGACTAGAGTTTCTCTGCAGCATCCTCAAGAGAGAGCTGCACACTTTATAGCGAACTAGGGAGCCATCTTGGGGCCTTGAAACCCAGAGAGGAGCAAATGTGCGGTGTGCCACATGCACCGCTGCTCTGAGTGGTGCCTCTTTCTACCTTTCTTCCTCCCTCCCTTCTTCCCCCCGCCACACCAAAGCCCTGGATGTGTCCAGTGTTCCTTTTTATTTGTTTTTAAAAATCTAATCATAGATGGGTAAGAAGTTGCAGGAAGCAACAAAGCAGTGGCCCTTGCTCCTTCCTGGAGCTTCCTCCAGGAGCAACGCCCTGTGGAGCATTTCTGGCAAGCCCTCCCCCTTGTCTCACTACAAACTTGGACCTTGCCTTGGCTGTCACTGTCTCATCCTGATGCTGACTTTTCTCAGGTCATCAAAATACAAAACAACAGATTTCCCTCTTTCAGTATGAATAACGGGGTTCATATCTGGATGTCCCCTGAGAGCCTAATTCACTCAGAGGCATGGCTTTTCAGAGATGCCTGGATTGTGGGGGTCTACGGCTGACTTCCTGTGGGGAGGCGGGGCCTGGGAGGAAGGAGCCTGGCCTGGAGGGTTTCTCTCCAGGGAGCTTTTCCCTCCTCCCTTCCCCCTCTGCTTCCTGTCTATCCTGCTGTGAGCAGCGCTCCTCCGCTGACCCATCCTCCATGCTGCTGCTGCCTGGCAGCCTGGAAACCATGGACTAAAAGCCTCAGCTGAAATAAGCCTCTCCTCCTTTAAGTTCTGAGTGCTGACTGCTTTGTCCCAGTGACAAACAAGTGACCAGACCGGATTTCATATTTCTTTTCTTTCAACGTATCCTTGTTCAACTGATATTTATTGAAGCCGCTTGCCAGGTGTCTTTACAGCAGCCGAGCGATGTGGACCTGGTGCTGTGGAGGGGAAGATAAACCCCGTGAAAGCAAGGACGAAAGTGCAACGTGTGGTGATCAGAGACTTACAGAAAAATGAACCAGGGAAGAGAAACAGAGAGAGCTGAAAGGCACACAGGCCTGCTGAGAAGGTGCTTGAGGATCAGCTGGGACCTGGGGTGCAGAGGCCCTGAGGCTGTGCTCCTGGAGGGCTGCTGGGAGCACAGAGAGAGGACAGCGTGGCTGAGTGGGAGGGAGGAAGGAGAGGCAGGGCTGAGCTCACGAGAGGTGCCATCCACATCAGGCAGAGCCTCACGGGCCACCAGAAGGGCTTGCCCTTTGCTCCGAGTGATGGAAGGATGATGGAAGGTTTTGAACAGAGCACCGCTAACTTAGCTTGTGCATTGCTGTGGTCTGGGCAAGAGAGGACAGCCGTTGGCTCAAGGTAGCGATGGCAGTGATGCAAGGAGCCTGCAGATTGCAGGAGCTGCCTGGGTTGTGGGCATCCCTGGGTCAGAAGCTGCAGACCATCAGGACCGGAGACCGGAAGGGGCAGGGCAGAGGGCAGAGGGCAGAGGGACCACTTGCAAAGCCTGGGAGAAGAGCAGATGTGCCCTCTCCTGGTGGCATGTCTAATTGGGGTTTAATTAGCATGTGTTTTCATTCTTAATGTCATTGTTTTAGGGAAAGGCCATTCAGTAAGCAGATGACACAAGGGACGCATGGATGTGGCCTGACAGATAGAACAGTGGCTGCAGCCAGGAAATCCTCTTCTCCTCTGCAGCAAGCATGGGCCTTTCCCCTGGGAATTTCCTCAGAGACTGTGGGACCCCAGATGATGTCTGCTGATGTGCAGCCCAGACCCCCCCCCCGTGTCCTTTCCGTGGTGGGTCCATAGACCAGGCTAGTACTCAGGAACAGCGTGGACGTAGGGGGAGTTTTGAGGAAGCCCGTAGCTCTGTGGAAACTTGGTGGGAATCTCCGCAGAGCCCACATCACAATGCCTGTTTGGGAGGCAGAAAGGAGCCAGGCTGTTCACACCTTCGTGAGTGGAGTTGATGATGTTCTTTTGGAGCCCAATGTTAGAAAAGAGGATGAAGTAATAAAGCAATTGCTGACCACGTGGAAATGCAAATGCCGAGATTTTTTTCCGGTACTCACAAGCCTGGGCTTCCCTGGGCCCTGCCCCTTGAGCATCTCTGCTCCCTGTGGAGCTCAGGCCCTCGGCTGGGGCACGGCCCACTCAGCAGGCCTCACGGGCACAGTGCTGAAGACTACTATCAGGCCTACATCAGGAGTCTCCCTTCCTCAGAAATTTCATCACCTCACCAACCGAGGCCCCTTGCAATACAGACCAAGGGTCCTTAGATGGCAGACACTGGTGACTGTTTCAGGGTTGTTAGAAATAAACTCTCACGGGGGCTGCCCCTGGTGGAGCTCCCCGTGGCCACCCAGGGAGTCTGTGTGCCCCTGAAGGCCTGAGGTGCCAAGGATGGAGCTTCTCCTCTGGAGCAGCCAACCTTACAGCCTAGTGGTGGACCAGCACCCAGCTTGTTGGCGGGCCGGTTGGGCTCAAACCGGAGGACCGTGGGAGGCCAGAGACCCCGTAGCCTGCTTGACATTATACCCCAAGTGAGACCCAGAAGCAGAGGTAGCCTCTCCATCCTCCTCACTTTGGAACAGGCTTGCTTATTCCAAACTTGTGATTCCCAGAAGCCAACAGGAATGTGTGCTGAGTACACAGATGTATCCCCAGCGCCAGCCCAATGAGGAATCCTTAGCACAGCTCTGGCTCCATCTTGGGCAGGGCCTCACCTCAGCATGACTGGGGGTGTGGCAGAAAACATTCCTGGGCACACCCATGGGCTGTGGGGTGTTTGAAGCGCGCCCGCCTCCTTGCACCAGATGCTGGTGGCCCCTCCACTGATATCCAGTGATATCCAGAATAGCGCGCTTCCTCCGTCCACTCCTGACTGGGAGTGCCGGGCCCCTCCACCGTGTCCCGTTGCTACTTTAAATCCTGGGCACAAAGGAAATGGCTCCTTAGAAGTGAAAGTTCTTTGATTTAGGCGGAGCCATGCCGATCCTCACCCATGTCACCCCCAACTGCAGAGGTGCCAGGTTCCTGGGAGGCCTTCATACACATTCGGAGGGACCCCGGTTCCCGAACCGAGGCCCGCTGTCTCTAGCTCTGTTACAAGTCAGAGGTCACACAGCAGCCCCCCTCTGGCTTGAAAGCATCTTGGGAAGTCCACCCAAGTTCTTTACAAAAAACAGAGACTGAGGAGCCTAGGAGTGGGTGAGGGTGGGGCTGGATCCGGCTGGCCTGTGGCTGTGCCCCCGTGCCCTCCTCTAGTCCCTGAGCAGCTTTCCCTCTTCTCATAGGGACCACTGGCCTTGGGTTGAGGGCCCAGTATAGAGCGCTTAAGTGATCACAGAGACCCTCTTCACTAATCCGGCATGCTGGGGTCCCACGTGGACTCGAGTTAGGATGGGGCACTGCCCAGCCCAGGGCAGAGACGATGCGCCACCCGGTGGGCTCCAGAGCTTCTGGCCCACACATGCCAGCGATGTGGTGGGAAGCCACAGCACCAACCAGTGCCCGTGCCTCTGCCATGCGGGGTGCGACCTGTCCCTGCCCAAGCCTAGATCGGCATGCCCAAGTACACTGTAATTACTGCGCTCTGCCTGGGTGTATGCTGTTATAATTTAATTTCAAAGAGTCAGGTTTTTTTCTCTGCTCTCTTTTATGTCTGTGGATTTGAAAAACCCTCCGAGGCGTTTTCTAGATACCTGGCTGGTCCCGGGTAATTGGCGGCTCTTCATGCTCCTCTGTGCGTGAGTCCACAGGGTCACAGAAGGACGTGCCCGTTCCCAGACTAATCGCCAGGAGGAGGGCACCCCGGAACCCAATCAAGTGTGCAGTGATTGCAAATTTGGAGCAGAGTCAGGGATTCTGGACCCTCATTTTCCCCACACTCTGGGTCCGCTTCGTCTCCCCTGTGGAACGCCTCCGAAGGAAGAGTTTGTTTTCATTTTCTTCGGCTTGTCATTTCAAATGTATTCTTCTGGAACAGAGAAAAAGAGCAATTTTCTTTCTGTTTGGGAAAAAGTGAAGAAATAATGTCTCCTGCCCCAGCCCCAGTCCCAGTCCCGCCCTCCCTCCCCACGACACATCCACGTTGCCAGGCAGCCCAGCCCTGTGGAGCACTGGAGAGTGGTCTTACTGTTGTGGGAAACGCTGGAGCATAAAATTGACTCCAGCTCTGCGAAAGAGAAAGAGCCGGAGCCCTCCCAGCGCCTGTCCTTCCGCCTTCGTTCCCCACTCTTCTGCCCACTTAGAAGTTAGCTTCATTCTCGACTTTACCCGTGCTACCCAAGTAAGCACACATGTGCATGTGCACCTGGGGCTTTGGCCTCTTCCCAGCTGGGCATCTGCAGAGAGGAAAGGCAGCCCAAGGAGACAAGTCGTCACTGCAGCTAGAGTGCTCCAGGGGGCCAGTGGCCTGAAGCGCTCGGTGTGTTTGTCAAGGCCCTGACGTGGCGTGGCATGACGTGGCATGGCGTGGTGTGCAGTCACTGCTCTGGGGTTCCTATGTACACACTGGTTCTCTGAACTCTTCCTGCCTTGATACCTCAGGACAGAGAAGCTGAATTGAAACCCTGTCTAGAGAGAGCCCACTGCTTCAATGGCACCGATTGCCTCTACCCACACCTGAGCCCTCCCCTGGAGGCCTGTGGCTGCCACGGCCCCTGTGCTGTGTCCTTACTCCTGGGCTTTCCCTGGGGACACGGTGGTCCCTGCCTACTTTCACATGAGTTTGTTGTTCAAAGCCAGTGTCCTAAACTTGGAGACGGCTAGGGAAACAGGAGGGCGTGGTTCCAAGGGGCAAGGGGCAGGGTGGAGCCCTTGGGTGCCCAGCCCGCTCCCCAGTCCGGCCCCCACTTCCTCCGTCCTGGCTTCCTCCCTTGCTTTCCCTCTGCGTGGGGCTGGGACCTCAGGCCTCGACTGTACCTGCTTGACCTAGCTTACGTCCACCAGGACCTCCCCCTGCCACCTCTCCTGTGTGATGCCGAGCCAGGAACCCCAGAACCCCACCCGACTCCCACAGAAGTGCTTGTGGGAACAGCACAGGAGGGGTGCACCACACCACGCCCTTCCCAAAGACCCATGCCCCACGCCCCACCTTCCTTCCCTAAAGCCCTTCCTACACTGGCTGCGGCTCTGAGTCTGCCCTCCAGGAAACCTGCTTTCCTGAATAAAGCTGTTTCTTTCATGTTTCCCAGAAGGACTTTCACAAACTTCGCTGTCACAAAGCGACAAAGCGCAAGCCACTCTCCATCCATGTCCTGGTCCCGGCCCCTCTGCCGCTGTCGCTGACCACGTTTTGGCGTAGTCCAGCTCACTCACCTGCATTGTGCCGTTCGATGCTCTCAGGAAGCCCTTCTGCAGATGCAGGGAGACGGCCCGAGACTTCAGGAAGGCTTTACTCCAGCCTATTTTGCAACCGAAACTAATTTAAACTTAAAGAGATGCATTTCTCCCGTATAATGCGAAGACAAGGAGGCATAGGCAGGCATAGCTGCGTCTGGGCGCGGCCGCCACTAGGGTTTCAGCAGCGTTGCTAGCTCCCTTCGGCACCTGGCACTGTTCGGCCATCATGGCAGCCCCAGTGGTTCCTGTTCGGGCCACACGCAGAAACGAAAGGCATCTCTTTTGTAATAAGTCCAGTCAGTGCCGCGTCATGGAGTCGCCCTGGCATGGCCGAGGCCACCTACCGGCCTGAAATCCGTTGCCACGGCCAACCAATGTACGCACACGCATTCGGCGAGCCGCTGTAAGAAGAGCCGGAAGCGGTGCCCTTGCAGCCCCTCCACGTGCTCGCTGGAGTGTGTACGAGTCCGTGGCAAGGAGACGATTGCAGAGCCGGTCCCAGACGGAGGAGGATTGGTGCTCGGTGCAGGAAGCAGCCGGAGAGGCCCGCACCGGCCACGGCACAGGTGTGAGCTCCGGGGACTGGCGCTTAAGTTCAAGGCCAGCAGCCTCGGCTTCCGAGCTGTGACTATGGCAGGTTCCCCTGTCCCCACGTATGCCATAGATAATGAAGAGGGCACGTGCTCGTGGGCTACACTGAGTCTTAGGGAAGGGCGTCAACGCGGTGAGCGCTTCCCACGCGCTGACTTCCTGGCTTTCAGTTTCGCCTCTTTGTGCTACCGCAGGCGTTTTCCTCAGAGCTGCACGGCCAGCTGAGGGCCTCCTCACCCCTCAACTCCCACCTTCACAGCTCTAGCAGCAGCAGCAGCAGACGCTTTTGGTGGGGGCAGGGTCCACGGGCTTCCTCTGAGGTCAACCAAGGCAGGACGCAGACCCACAGCCACGTTCCCAGCCACACTGGACAGCGTCAGATCACAACCTCGGCCGGGCAAGCCGGGCACTGGGTGCTCCTGGCGTCTGCCGTGTGCAGTCCAGGGACCCTGCTGGCTGCCCTGCTATACATGCTGAGCCTCCCCGATCCCAACAGAGAACGCCCCAGCCCCACATGACAGTCACTAATGGTTTGTCACCAGGTGGGGGTTGACAGCTGCGGTGTGCAACCCATTGCTCCCCAGCCTGCAGAGCAGATGCACGTCGTCGCTGTGATTCATGAATGTGCCCCAGGCCCGTGCTAAGCGCTGCCTGCAAAGGACATTACACTTCTGCTTGGCAGGGCCTGGGGCTCTGTTTCTTTAAAATGTTCCTCCCAGATGCGGCTGCAAACCATTTGTCAAGGAGCCACAGAAACCAAAGCCAATTTCCATGTTTACCAAAGAGCCAGACCTCCAACTCCACGACACATCTATCTGAAAATCTCTTCTTTTAAAAAAATAGTAATCTGGAAAGAGCTTCGGTAAGTCACAGGGGACAGTCACAGACAGCGTGGAGCTGCCTGCTGGAGGAAGGGCCTTGGGCCCGCAGCTGGTCCTTTCTTTCCACAGTAATGACCACCTCCTGGAGCAGGTGCCCTGCCGCGTGACTCACTCTCACAAGCCATAGATGAGGGTGAGTGTTTCTCACCCAGCAGCGAAAGGCAAACGTGGCCGAGGGCCTCCCTCATGCCATCCCCAAGTGCACAGTGGGTAGAAGAGAATCAAACGAGGCGGCAGTGTTAAGGTGGCCAGTTGGTGGGATGTGCCTGCTTGGGCCCGGGCCTCTGGGCTGCAGGGCACTGAGGAGAGCTGGCCTCACGTCCCTAAAGAGCACAGGGCACCATCTGTCCCCACCCCACTGTGTTCCCAGGAGCCCTACCACAGACAGATAGATAGCTGGATCTCAACGCTGGCCTTTACTTTGCTTGACTGGCAGACATGCGTGGCATTTCAGGTAAGCTATTTCTTGTAAATGCATACATTAAAAAGATGAGACTTCAACCTCAACCAATCAGAAGCAGCTGACAACGCCGTACTTCTGTAACGAAGGGCTAATAGGACAGGGCGTACCCGGTGGCTCCGGGACTGTAGCCCTCAGCTGTTTTTGGTTAGCTTGTGCGTCTGTTGTGTGAAAGCCTCCCTGCCTCCCATTTGGCCAGTTCCCTGGCCACTTCTGCCTTGAAGCTTGGGGGTTCATTATTAACTGTTTGCAGAAATAAACTCTTGAAGATTTGGTCTCAGTTTACCATCAAGCATCTTTAATTTTCCATGTGCGCCAAAACTGTTAGCGAAACTTCAGCAGGTTTGTTGTTATTCCAAGAAGTTGAGTTTTCCTAAACTTCCATTAAGGTGGGGAAAAAATGCCGGGTAAACCTTGGAAGGAATTAAATGTCAGCAGGACCCTGGAAGGATGCTAGAGCCCTGAGAAGTCTCAAAAGCCAGAGGGATAGGAAGTGGAGCCTTTTCTCTGTGGGTAAAACACAGGAAGGAGAAGGACCTTGAGCCCAAGTGGGGGAGGGGAGGGGAGTGGAGCAGGCTGTGGGAGGTGGGACAAAGGCCCGTGCCCCACCCCGCAACCACCTGTGGCCCCTCTGTCCAGCAAATGGGTCAGGACGTAAGCAGGGAGAAGTTGGCTGCGTCGACAGAGCTCCCAGGGCAGCTCTGTCCGAAGCTCTGCGTAGGGAAGCTTCCTTGAAGGTAGGCGTGTTCCCAGACACAGCTCAGATGGCCACGGGATGCAGTCGTGACTCAAGGCTACAGCTGGATGGCCCATGCACCCCAACCCCTAAGCATGCGCATGCTCTCCCGGGGGACGGGCATGCGTCAGCTGCATGCTTCCGGCCACAGTGAGTGGCTCTCACCTGACAGCAGCTCAGCCCCAGCCCCTCATACGTGAGTGGCCACCATTCCCGGCCTCTGTGAACATGGCATTGCTGGGCCGGTGCCTAGCTGGCTTCTCAGGAGCTGGGAAGTGGAGCTGGAGACGGTGTCCATCTCTAAGTTCTCAGGTATTGTGGGCTAAGTGATGCCCCATCGGCACCACGACCAACTTCTTAGGTTGAATTCCTCACCAGAGAGCCTCCAAGTGGAGCCCTGCTTATGGACAGTGTCACTGAAGTTACTCTTAATTAAGAGGAGCTGTATTGGGCACACAAGCCAAGGCAGCCTGTCTCAAAGGCAGAGGCTGAGACTGGAACCCCCAGAGATGCACTTAGCCAACCAACTAAGAGTGGGGCCTCGGCGGAAACCAACTCCTCTAGTGCCTCCATGTCAGTCTTCTGGACTCCAGGAGGGTGAGACAATGAATTTCCATTACTTAAACCACCTCACATGTGATGCTTTGTGTATGGAAGCTCCAGGAAACCAATATACCGAGGGACCCAGGGACACGACACTGAACACCACTGATTTAGTAGCACATTTTCGACTGGTCAGGAAGCCTGGCGCGAGCTGTGTAGGCATGCTTCAGCTACTCCCTGCCATTATAAATTTGAGATCTCCCCATCAGACACTGTAGTTTTCCTCAGTCTTTACCCATGATGCACTGGGGTTCCCAAGATGGTGGCTACCATGGTGAAGACAAGCTTATCAACCATAAGTGGTCCATAAGGAGGCAGGGAAACAAAGGCTGGAAGCAAAAGGCTGTCTCCTTGCAGGGAGCAGAGTCTTTCTCACAAACTGCTGCAGGCTTCCCTTTCCGTCACTTTGCTAGCTTGGGCCTTAGACCAACATGCCAGCGCAGCCTGTTCATTTTCCTTTAAAAATGCTCGCTCTTACTCTACTCTTCCTCAGCTTAGACTTTACTTTTGACTGGACATAATGCAGCAGCACCTCAGAGAGAACAAAGCCGCCCCTCAGAGATCTGTTCCTGACGTCCATTTTTCCCTTCCTCTTTTCTCTTGACCAAAGGCTCAATGTGCTTGTGATTTTCTTTTTAACCTTTCCTACTGTATTTTTTTTTTTCAGAGCAAAACTCTGATGTTTGAATTCTGAAAAAAAAAAAAAAAGTGCTAAAACACCAAATCTGGGGTGCTTCAGCCTCTGGGGTTCTAAGAATGTGCTAGTGGAAATCCTCCCCTTGTGAGGTCGGAAACCCCGCAGGGTCTTCTGGATCGCCTCCGTTCCAGCGGGCAGCATGCAGCGCGTCCACTCAGTCCAGGAACACGCTTATTAACTGCCTCCCCCTTTTTCAATTTGTGTGAAATTATCGTAATGTAAATTATCCATTTTAAGGTGAAACGGACATTGCACTTTGTGCATTCACGGTGTTGCACAGCTGACATTTCTCCCTGGTGTCCCCCCCAAGTTGTTAGCACCTAAAAAGACAATCCTATCCTGTACCAACTTGGTAAGTTCTCCCCACCCACTTCCTCCTCTGAA